>CACRXK020005475.1:0-27941 GCA_902702795.2 Paramuricea clavata
TTAAAGAATGTGTGTCAACCGGCATGCACTGCGCGCTTTTTGTTTATATTATTGTTCACGCTTGTTACTTCATTTTATATTCGCGCATTGATACTTGACCGTCGCCACACGCAACAAGCTTTAAAATCGTGATAAATTGTCCGATTCAGACTCTGATTATGCTGTGTCTGTTTACGATCCTGAAGACAATTTAAATTGTTATGGTTCTCCGATTGAAAGCCACGATCAATTTCAGTTAGGAGAGGTTGCATCAACTGCCAATGCCTTCAATGCATCAACTGCCAGTGCTTCAACAATTGTTGAAAACATTCAACCTCAACGAACCCAGGTATGTTTGTGATTTCATGTTTTGTTTATTCCTTTATTAATTGGTATGTATATTTCTATTTATTCATTGTATTTATTTGATAGTTTTGCAGCTGCAAGAATACATGTAGCAGACGTAGTGGACGAAAAAAGCGCGGTTGTCCGTGTCGCGATGAAAATTTGCATTGCACTGACAAGTGTTCCTGTGGGTCAAAAAAGTCTTCTTGTAAAAACCAGGAACAAAGTACGGCGACTGCGACGAATGCAAATGCTGGGAAAAATGCATTTGACCGCCATCAAGCGGCCATCGAGGTTTCTAACCGCGAGATTACGGTAAGCAAAGCAAGTGTTCATACAGAATTTTGATCGTTTTAATTTCCCATATATCTTTTGCACGCCAGGTCTTTTATATTAATCCAAATAATTATGAGTATTACACTATAAACAACGCAAATATAAAAGTTAAATGATGCACATACGACGCATATTCAATGAAAATTTCCACATATGCGCCCTAATGAATAATTCATTGTTCTTCCTGTTAGTCAAGCAAACATGGCTGCCAAGCGCAAATCACTGTATTATATGTATCTGGCTATGACATCAAGACTCTAGGCACAGTTATATTTAGTTTTACTGGTTTATGTCTTCATAAATGGCTTTATATATAATTTTAGGGCTTTATCGGGGAATTAAACGACGCTCAAAAAGACAATATTCTTTTAAATTTGTTGTCAAATGGAAAAGGGAGTCTGGATTATGCCAAGAATTTGGTAAAATATGGCACAGGTGATGCTGTCCCACATGTCCCAGATGGAAAACCTACCTGGTGTGTATGTGGTGTCTGTCGTGTCATGCCGACTGAGGAAGAAAACAAATGTTGTGGCAAGATTCGTTGTGTTACATCATTTGTCACATTCCAGAACACATGTACTGACAGGGATGTTTTGTTGATTGCAATTAGAGCAAGATGTGACATAAGAGTAGAGGACCCTGACTATTCAACAAATAGTTACCGCAAGGCTGCATACCGTCAGTATATCCTTTGGAGGTACAAGAAATTGGGCAGGGGCAATCGAAGGGTGTGCCCATCATGTGTAGTCTTGACCATTCGACACATTTTCCCTGCTGATGATGGAAACTATATGGGTTTCAGGAGAGCTTGACATGTTAGTTTAATTAAACATTTATAGAATATTCAATTTCATATTTGTAATATATATATATAATATGCATGCATAAATGTCTAAAATTGTTATATACATCATAGCCAAAGTTGATGTCAGGCCATAATTCCCCAACTTCATTCACAGATTCTTACCTCTTGTGGACAGTGAATTAAATATCCTGGTATGAGCTAGTCATCTGATCTGTCAAAATCTAGCAGATTTCTAATTAACCGACTATAAATTAACCCTTTATGTGGCAATGCGCCCAGATGCACCCTATTTTATTATTTTTCTCTGTCTAATGCCAGACAATTTTACTCGTCAGGGAGAGAGCGCTGCCACTCAATGGTTTAAACTATGCAAGTCATTTCAATATTTACCTCATCTTGTTTTGCTACTTGAAAAATCTTGTAGATTTTAGCACATCACATGACCAGCTCATACCAGGAGTTTTCCTCCACAAGAAGTAAGAACCTGGGAAGGAGATTGATGTTCCCTTTCTTTCAAATATACGTAAATGTAGGTGAGAGGGAAGAGGACCTTACACAAGTCCCTGCCTAGCCACATATCAATAAAAAGATCCCTTACCACCCTCTAAATATAAATTTTGCTTTGGGTGGAGAGCAACTAGATTAGGGTTTGTGCCAGGTTCTCTTTGTAAAATAGACCCTGTTACTCCGGCTATTATAAAAATACAGAAAATATATGTTCATGTAGGCTTCGCAAATCTGGATAGTGCCCGATCAACAATTTCTTGCGTAGCTGGGACAGGCTGCATAGCAATTGAATGACATATGTTTTTCGGATGCTCTGCTGACAGTTCTACTTTTTTTAGGATACTATCCTTGTCATCAATCTTCCTCTGCAGGATGCCAGAAGTTATAGCTAGCCAGAAGTCATAGGTCTTCTCTTCTAGTACAGCCGTCACTCTCCAGTTTTTTGAACGCTTGCTGTACACTTTGTTGTATTTCTTCTTTCCATCCCTGTTCAAAGCTGCTTGTCTGAAGAGATGGCTGTTGTGGTCAATAGCTGCAAGTAATGTTCTTGCTATAAATGAGTCATTCCTAAAACAATGTTGTAGTTTAATAAATAAATTGACATAATTGTCTTGACTTTCAATTTGAAATCCATTAAGCTACAATGACAGCAACATGCCCATATGTGGTCACCATATCATCTAACACCAGACAAAGAGTGAGTGTTGCAAATACATTAGTAAATACATTATTTACGATTACATATTACTTACTGAAATCCAACTCGCTTTGGTGTATATTTCAAAAGCATTGAATTGAAATTTTCTAGCTTGCTGGTGTGTCTAATAAATAAATCATTACTTCCCATGACTTCACAATTTTTATATTTTCCACTTTTTGCTGAGATTTTAGGTGCGACTTTCTTTTTCTGATGGATGTGAAAGAGTGAATGAATTATGAATGTTCAGATGAGGGTATATATGTACTCAGAACATTGATAACTCATCTACTCATTCACATCCATCAGAAGAAGAAAATCACAATAGAAGTCAAGTCACAAACAACAAGTGCAAGTGTAAACACCATAGGTGTAATTGAATAGTATCATTTGAGAGCAATGAGTGAGTGGAGAATATTGAAATCAGTGTGGTTTGGAAGTGTTTTTTGATGGCCTTATACATAGGGGGAGGCTTATATACCTTACAGTATATATAGAGGGCTTATACATGGACAACATTGGTAACCAAGTATTTATTGTTAATTATAAACATGAAAAGAAACAAAAATTATATTATATTCAATATGTGTGGGGGGGGGAATATATTCGGGGGGAGCTTATATTTGGAACGGTGTGGGAAAGTTCTATTTCTATCTAGAATCTACTTATCAATCTCAGATTCGTCAGCCAGAATAGGAAACAGATGAATATCTTCATGAAGTAGTGATCTTCGAACAAGTCGTGATGGCGTAGACTGGACAACATGACCTGATAGAACAAAAAACAAATATTTGTATTATAATTAAAATTTGTTCCAACATTTATCCACTGCACTGTAAATAATCAAGCATACATGAATAAAATACAAGTACTAAAATACAAAGATTCCATTTCCTTAAAATCATAGGTGTTGAAGAATAATCACGGCGTATAATTTATAATAAACTCACCTTGCCCTTGGGATTGACTCGATGGAGTTGAGCATTGTTGATTGTTTTGACGCACTCTCATTTCTTCACACATTTGCAGTAGGTGACTAGCGAATTCACTATGGGTTTTCTCAGCCATTCCAACCAAATCTTTTTGTACCTACCACTCGTTATAGACGTCCATTCGTAGGCCAATCCGGTGAACTTCAATGCCTAGTTTTGGCCTGCCGCGCTTTGGCAACGATTGCGATGCCATTTACTGGTAATACTGTATTAATTTTATAAATGTGGTATTTTTTGCTTCAAATATAACACAAGCCAAATTATAAAAATATTATAACATAGAAGATGAATAAAAATTACGAAGATGGACAAAAATTATAAAAATAGTATAACATATACGAAGATGGACAATAATATTGATGATTCGCAATACAATGTTCTCGTGAATTTCTCTGCCAAAAAAATGGCCGCCAGAGCAAATGAAGCGCGCAGTGCATGCCGGTTGGCACACATTCTTTAAAGATCGTCGATTACAGTATTGCCTCGAACCCAGGCGCTATGTGTTGTTCTATGGTGTGTGTGGCCTTTGCGTGGGCCGCGTGGATAAATTTGATCGATTTCGTGCCGTATACCCACTTGGCTGTATAATAACTGGACAACCTGCTCCTATACTTCGTTCAGTCAACAAAGTGTCCGCAAAAACATGGCGGATTTTGAGTGAAAATGACGCCATTTCCGTGACAACACTTACTTTATTCTCATAGTAGTTACCACTGAATAGGCTCAATTCTGAGCCCACGGCAGTTTTCACTCCCCCCTGGTTTTTGCAAAACATTTTTGCAGACAATATATTTGGGTATATTTCTCGACTTCTCGTTGTTTTAAATTCTTTTTTAAAATGCTTTCGAGATAAACTTTCTGCCTTTGACCATTTGGTCAAAGATATCCAAGTCGTACGTGTTTATTCTCACTCGTGAAAAACGACAACTAATTTTAAAAACTCAAGAAATGTGGGAAAAGACGATACTTGAAATATATGGATTTACCCTCGGATTTACAAAGGTAAAAAAGTATTTTCATATTCAATTTAATTTAGAATTTTATATCTTATTTGACATCTATTATCAGACTATCTTTTAAAAGAGGGAATTAAGTTTTGTGTTATGCACCACTTATTAATAAGCTGGGGGTGCTGGAAGCTGATCTGGGAATTGTAGTTTCTACCTTGCTTTCTTGCATGGTTGGGGATACTTCTTGATTTTTGTGTCATATAAATAGTAATATAAAGGCTTGAGATAAATCACACTTTTCCCTAAGCTGAGGTAATAAGGTTTAGCTGAGGTGTGTGCCAGGCATACATGTGTGATCGCACCTCATTCCCAGGATGGCCTGTTTTCTTACAAGTTTTCTCAGTAAATATCACTCTGAATAAACAATGTACCTTTATAAGTACACTCATAGTTCTGATACCCCTGGTTTAAGCTGAGAAGTATGTTAGGTCACATTCTTTTGTTTACCTTGATCATATGCTATAATTATGTTACTGGTGTATTCTTGTACAACCTGTATAATTAATCTATTCTTTTTTATTGCAGATTTATTCCACAATGACACACTCCTTTCTGGGTGGCCAAATACAGTACCAAGCCACATCTTTGGAAACTGAACGTACTGTATTTTTAATTACATGCTTCCAGTAATTATGTCACCTTGGCTATAGGCTATAGGCTATAGGCTATAGAGTCATTTTCATGATTGAGACATTGGACTAAAACTCATGCCACATACATGAAAACAAGGCTCCATAGCCAAAGTGACATACATTCTGGAACGGTGTATTTGACTTTTTGTGTAAATTTTTTAGCAGTAAACAATTTAAAAAACAAAAATGTATAATTTTAATTGCTATAAAACTTATTTACACTTCAATAAAGTTATGATAATCAAATAATTATTTATTAATTATAATTAATTGTTATGCATGGTATTGTAATTATAACTTTATTTCGTAATTGTTCTGCATTTTCTTCTGCATGTTGATGCCTGTGCCATCTCTTTTGTATAATAAATAGATCATTTCTGCAAAAATAAGACGACATTATTATTATGATACATTATACATCTTTACACCACAAAATATCATATACACATATGTTAACCCTTCAAGTGGAAATGTGTTTGGATGTGTCTCACTGTATTATTTTTGCCTTACTGCATTATGTCAGACAATTTTACTAGTCCATTGATCTAGTGGTGGATTTAGGGCGGGGAGTGCGCATCCCTTCAGGCTCTGGTCAACAGGGGTGCATGGGTGCATGGGGGGGAGGGGGTGCAAAAATGACGTTTATCCTAATTTTAACCAACTTATGTTAAGGAATTCAGTTGCGTATCACTAGTTGACAATAGCGGAATAGCCAATATTAAATATTCTGAATTTTTAAATGTTTTGAGAATCTAAAAATTTTCCAGAATGTTTTCTCAGAAGGCTGGAAATGCCTTTTCAGAGACCCAAATTTTAAAAATTTTCCGGGGGAGTATGCCCCTGGACCACCCTAGAAATCTTGCCCCTTCGGCGCTCGTTTCACCATTGGTTAGCACCCCCCCCAAAAAAAAAAACTTTTCTGGATCCACCACTGAATTGATCCGAGCTTCTAAATTAAGTGTCATGTTTTCATATTCAGCAATGCAATTACATTCCCAACTAACTGCTAAAATATGTCAAACTATTTATTACTTATTAGCAAATTTTGTCATAATTTCTCACAAAGAAATCGGACATCACCACTTCCAAATTATGACATCATATACTGTGTAAACTGCATAGTTTTATATAGTTCTAAACAGACAATGGTAAAATGTTATCTATTTTTTAAGACTCTTCAAAGCCTTGATGAGTAAAACATCGGTATTTAGTCTCACCGATAGAGTAAAATAAAACAGGGACCATGGAGTATGTTTAAAAGGGGGGCAGGATAGCATGGGAGCTAGTCCACACAGGCAGGCTGTCCAGATTTTATCCGGAAAGTTTTATTATCCACCCAAAATGTGGGGGGGGGGGGCATGGCCCCCTGTTCTGCAATCCCAGTACGAAAGTAGCTGGGCTCATTGGGCTGACTATATATCTCAGGGGCTGCTCATTGGCAGATAGTGTATTAAATTAACCAACTGCGAGGCAGCAGTGAGCAGTCTCCTTTTAAAATCATCTGGCATTAGACAGACAGAGTAAAACAAGAAAGACAGACTTTTATATAGGGCTCATCAGGACAGGGCACATTCAATATGACATTGTCACATGTAGGTGGGCCTCCTCTACTCAAGTTTCTCTGGTCTTGTGCTTATCTACAGTATATATATTAATTCTGCATTATGATGGGCAAGTACCGGTATATAAATTTCACACCATATTAAACCTTGAAATATTTGCTGTATATATTAATAGGATGAGTTTTGACATATTATGAAGGGTCTCGTGACTGAGTGACTCGGAGTACTAGCTAGTAGTCGTCTAGAAAGTTTACTGATATAAAAGATCCGTGTGAATCTTACCTGAAAGAATTTTCTTGTCTTTTTTTTTAGTTTCTTTGTAGTAAAGTGCTGCATCCACAAGCGCAGCAAACCGGCGTTGTAAAACAAGTAATGTGCGAGGAAAATATTAACTAAAGATTTTTGTTCAAAAACAACAGAAAACTTGAAATATGTTTATATTTATAATATATCTGCAAAAAACAAGGGGTTAAGGACATCTTCGAAAGCTTAGGAGCGCGGTTGGTCAGTGGCAATTACCATGAAAATAAAGTAAGTGTTGTCATGGAAATGGCGTAAGATCCGCCATGTTTTTGCGGACACTTTTTTATCTAGCTCGAGCAGGTCCTCCAGTAATATAGTATAGCTCAGTGCGTATACCGCGTGCGCTTAAAGTGCCCCTGTCACAAAATGAGAGTTTACATCATTAGAATCGTCTTGAAACGTAGATTATGAAAATAGAAAACAGATTTAAAATTGAGCTTGTTTTCACAGAGTAATAAGGCAATGAAATTTGAAAATTTCAAATTTTAACGGCAAAAGGTTTTGAAAACCGCGAAGCTAGGAAATTGGTAACTAATACGTCATAGTAGGAAGACATTGCCTTCTCGCCTAAGTGAAAAGTATATAAATACTAAGTGAGAATCACAATCAAGCTGGTCAAAATTCGATACAAATGTCTTCGTGGAGTTCAGATACGGAAAATAACAGTTACCAAAGCGATGACTGCCTGAAATTATATTCCTGGGTCGTATCAAATCGAGTGAAATCGATGAAAACACCAGTGAAGCGTGGTCAACGTCGTGCGCAGAAATGATCGGCGCAGCTTGATCCATAAATGCAGTGACCGACGAAGATGGCTCAAACGTTACCGCGAAAAAAAGCAATCACAACGAACGTCTTAAGCAATTACAACAAAGGCTTGATAGTTCAGAAGAATTGAGTAAATGGTAAATATTTCACTCTGATTTTGTTGCGTGACTTGACCTTGTGTTGTATTCAAATTACAAACTATAATATTTCATGTGTAAACGTGGCAATTGTCGCATTGAACTGCTTCGTAAATTATGCTAAAGAGTGTCAATGTTGTATGGAAATTGAGGAGTGCGTCGATTGGTGAATTCCTCGTCGTCCTCGTCGTGAACAGACGTGTGTTTTAGTGCTCCGCTTATATTTATTATAAAAGTCTACTGAAAGTCTACAGATAATTATTTATTGTGAAGCTAGGACAAATGGATCCGAAGCAAAGTCTATTGCACAATCTAGATGTCAACACTAAAGGCAAAGTGATTTGGACCTCATCATATGAGCTCTTGCAACAATTTGTAGAAGAAGGTTTGAATTTATGCGATGGAGAATGGTCTTCCCCTGTTGGCGATGGCAAACTCTTTGAATATGATGATACATCCATTCGGTGGTATGTAAAGACACAAACAATCACAGTCAGTGGGAAAAACAAGAACGAGATCGAAAAGAAACTAAAATCTTTAGCCTCTATATCAAAGAAAATCGTTGATAATACCAAATGCCGCGGGGCGCTCGGCCGTCCCGAAGCGGATGCAAATCCTGCTTGTATAGTTGCAGACGATCCCTTAGAGATCCTTAAAAACTTTCTTAACAATAAACTGCAAGACCTAGCAAAAGAATTCAGTGCTAACATGTCAGCTGTAAACAGTACATTGTTGGAGCACTCGAATAGACTTGAACAACTTAAAAATCAAGAGTCGGATAGCGAGGCGATCAGATTGAGAAACGAAAATCTTGAACTTAAAAAGGAAAATGGGCGCTTGACAGAACAGATAAATAATTTGAGTTGCACTCTAACTGACCTTCAAGATAAAGTGAAACAAGCGGAAGAAGAGAAAGCCAGTCTAATTACAGCTATCTGGCTATTAAACAAAGAATTAGGAGTCAACCAACCATTAAATAGTAGCGAGTCAACTGGAGAGAAAATTAATTCCGACGAAGCTGACGACTGTCAACGTTGTCAACAACTGAGTAGAGCCTATCCGGATATTCCAACCCAAAATAGATATTCTACACTAGCGATATCTGGACCGCAAGTTATCGAAGAGACTGTCGAAGCCATTCAGAGGCAAGCCAGTGGGCAAGGATCGCAAGCTATCGAAGTAGAAGAGCCTGTCGAAGCTATCCAGAGCCAAGCCAGTGGACAAGGTCAAACATCAACATCAACACAAGACGTCGATAAGTCGAGCGATAAACCGAAATCAGTTTTGATTATTGGAGACTCCATAATTAAGCACATAGACCCCCGAAAACTCTCCAAAAAGACAGTCTATAAGCGGTCGTTTCCAGGTAAAAGAGTCGAAGAAATACATGATGAAATAGACAATATACAAATGAACGATGAACTATCATATGTAATTATTCATGTAGGTACGAATAATCTATCATCCGAAAGCGTAGACTCATGTGTTCGAAAAATACAAAAGCTGGCTTTGAAGACTCGCAGAAAATTTCAAAATTCAAAGATTGGCATCTCCAGCATTATACATAGAGATGATATCAATGTGTCGGCAAAGTTATCTGCAGTCAATGGAAAGTTAAAGGAGATGGCTAACAATGATGACTTTGTTTTTATTGACAATTCGCGTATTGATGGAACATGCCTCAACGGCAGCAAACTACATTTGAACGCAAAGGGATCGGCTTATTTAGCCAATAATTTTATAAAATTTATTAGGCCATTGGGAAAACGAGCGAAGCTGCAAACGGGTTTTTTAAACCCAATACATCAGCTGGGACAACTACTAACCCAGCTAACAACCCAACCAACGACAATTCCACTATACAAGAAACCTCGCCGTTAGATGTTGGGAATGACAATTCAGGTAAAGCATGCCGTGGTCCAACAATGGGTGAGTTTGATTCTGCATTGCATTGCGTCGCTAGATTAAAAGGCCTAAAAATTGCTAGTATAAATGTCAATAGCTTATTGAAACACATTGAGGAAATTAGGCATCTGTTATTTAAATTTCCCTTCGATATTTTTGCTATTAATGAATCCAAAATAGATGATTCTGTAATGGATGGGGAAATAAGTATCCCTGGTTTTAACTTGATAAGAAAGGACCGTAATAGGGCGGAGGCGGTGTGGTGTTGTATATCAGAGACAACCTATCCTATTTGGATAGGAATGACTTGGTGCCCGATCGTCTTGAGATGCTGTGTGCTGAAATTACTCGCCCCTTTAGCAAGTCGCTTTTTGTCTGCACATGGTATAGGCCTCCGAAGTCAAACTTGAGCTTATTTAATGATTGTGATGTATTTTTTCAAAAATGCGAGTCTGAAAATAAGGAATTGATTATAATTGGTGATATTAACTGCGATGTTATGAAAACCTCACCAGATGCCCATACACGACAATTAAACTTTTTGTGTTCTCTTTATCAACTTGACCAATTAATTAATAAACCTACAAGAGAGACCAACACCTCGGCGACCTTGATTGATTTGGTCTTAACTAATGCTAAAGAAAACATTTCGACGTCTGGTGTAATAGATCTGGGGATGTCTGACCATAGTTTGATTTATGTGGTCAGGAAGTTCACCCTTCCAAAACGTAAACCTAATGTGAAAGAAGTTAGGGATTATAAACATTTTAATGCTGAATATTTTATTGGGGATTTAGCCAGAATGCCTTGGCATGTAATTAATCAATATAATAATCCCAACGAATGCTGGAGGGTATGGAAATCTTTCTTTAATGAGATATTAAATATACATGCGCCGATTCGACATAAGCGAGTAAAGGGGAACTCGGTCCCATGGATTACTCCGGAAATTAAATGTATGATGAGAAACAGAGACTATCATAAAAAATATGCAATAAAACATTCCTCACAGCCACATTGGGAAAGTTTTCAATTTCTGCGGAATAAAGTGAATGTTGAAATGCGAAATGTAAAATCAAAATATTTTCATGATAAAATCACTGATTGCTCTGTAATGAATGACCCTAAAAAGACTTGGAAATTAATTAATTCATTATTGGGAAAGAATAACAAATCCAACAATGTGAATGAGTGCTGGTTGACAGCACGTTAGTTTCGGATCCTAAATCTATTGCAGATGCATTTAATGACTATTTCATTAGTATTGGGTCGAGCTAGCAGCAGAATATGTAGACGAGTCCTGTAGTAATGTTGATAATCAGCCCATAAACTATAATATTAATCAATCCTAGATACTTTTTTTAAAGTATCTCCAATATCCGTTGATAGTGTTGCCTCGACCCTAAGAGGCCTAAAAGCATGTAAAGCAACAGGTCTTGATAAAATTCCTGCTAAAATTCTAAAATTATCTGCAAACATAATTGCACCCTCGTTGACATTCATCTTCAATCTGTCGCTTGCAACAGGCGTATATATAGATGAATGGAAGCGTGCTCGTGTTACGCCAATATTTAAATCCGGGGATAAAAGACAATGTGAGAACTATCGGCCTATTTCAATTTTACCGGTGGTGAGTAAAGCCTTTGAGAAGGAAGTTTTCCGTCAAGTATATAGATACTTGTCTGAAAGCTCTCTTCTGTCAAAGTTTCAATCTGGATTTCGTCCAAAGCATTCAACTGTAACTGCCCTCATCCAAATGTGTGATGAGTGGCTAGAAAATATGGACAATGGAAAGTTAAATGGGGTTGTGTTCATAGATATCAAAAAGGCATTTGACTCTATAAACCATCGCATTTTGTTAAATAAAATGAATGAGCAATTTGGAATTTTTGGCGTAGAATTAAAATGGTTTGAGTCATATTTAACAAATAGAGAACAGCAATGTAATGTTAATGGAGAATTATCTAGTAATAAAATTATCACCTGTGGAGTGCCCCAGGGATCTATACTGGGACCACTGCTGTTCCTATTATATATTAATGATTTGCCCGATTGTTTGAAATCAACTAATCCATGCATGTACGCGGATGATACTCAAATCTTTTCATCTTCCTACGATGCAAATGAACTTGTTGTAAATTTAAATTCAGATCTTGCCCATGTCTGTAACTGGCTTAAAGAAAATAGGCTGCAGATGCATCCATCAAAATGTAAAATGATGTTTATTGGCTCCCCGTATAATCTTAATAATATAATGTGTGAGGAACCCGTTGTGGCTAATGCAAAACCCATATCACGAATTGCTACACAAATGTGCCTAGGAGTAAAACTAGATGAAACCCTTAATTGGGATAGTCACATTGAAATGATATGCAAGAAGGCGAGCGCTGCTATTGGCGCTATGAAACGTATAAAGCCCTTTGTTCCAATGCATACCTTAGAATCGATTTATAAAAGTCTTGTGCAGCCCTACTTTGATTATTGTTCCCCCCTTTGGGACACTTGTGGTAAGTTGCTAAGAGACAAGTTGCAAAGATTTCAGTCTCGTGCAGCAAGAGTCCTAACGGGTGCTAATTATGATACTCGCTCAGCTGATCTTCTCAACATGCTTTCTTGGGATACACTTGAAAATAGGCGGTCTGGTGCCAAGTCAGTATTAATGTATAAAATACTTAACGACCACACTGCGCCAGGTCTCCGGGGGTCATTCGTGAGAAGAGAAATAGATCAAACTAATTATCATCTTCGAAACACAGCAACTGATCTAACAATTCCTAAACCGAAACGAGAATTTCTTAAAAAAAGTTTTAAATATAGCGGCGCTATGCTCTGGAATCAACTCCCAAACGAAGCAAAATTGGCCGAGTCGCCTCATTCGTTTAAATCAATTGTTGGACAGCGACATGCTTCCTAATTATTTGTATATAGTAACGTGTACAGTATGTGTGTACTAATATTTAGTTTAAATTTTCCTTTTAATGATTTTTAAGATCTAAACACGCCCCCCATGGAAACCAGCCTAGAGTTGATGGGGCTAGCGTGTTCTTCTTTCTGTTAATTTTAAATAAAGTATTACCTACCTACCTTACCTATTCTCTACACAATGACATTGTGCTTTATGATGCAAGAAGCTGAAGTCGCGCCATCATGTATAATTCAACAGCTATGGCTAGATACGTGAGCTCTCCGTTCAGCAGCCACGAAATTACGAACAAGAAAGAAACAGGAATACCGTCAAACAAGCACAGAAGATAGGTAAATAAAGTTTTATTTATCAACATATTGAAATTAAGAAACACTTTACCGTACCAGAGTTTACTATCAGTGAACACACGCATGCGGTACGGTAACTGGGAGTTTATATACGAAACATATTGTACAATTATTGAATTATTATATATTTACATGTGTTCACATGCAAGTAAGCGACTTATTAAAAATACTTATTTATTAATTTATAGATTCTGAAGGAGCACAGCATATAGAAACTTTGTGTGGATGGTTTATGGACAACTAGGAAATAGACATTTTTGCGCATATGAGAAAATAATGCCTGCTGTTGATGAAGACTTTGTAGGATTTGTAGAGAACAGCTCTTGATATTATATAACTATTTTTCAATAAATAAACCTATTACACTGTATAAATGTGGTAGTATTATACTGTATTGCATATAGAAACAGCACATTTGCTATATTCATGACTTCAATATTGTTTTGCCAAAGAGACTGAAATTTGAGATTAAGATTTGTATCTGATGTTTTTCTGCACTTCGTGCGCGCGGGTTAATTTGTACAAAGTGTTGCAGCACGTTTAGGAATTTTTCTGACTTGTATTTCGTTCCAGGCACTGCCTTATACTATAGCAAATGTGGCAATGACTAAGTTATTTCTTTAAGTTGCTTCAATGGATTATACTTTGTAATACATTTTATATACACCCCCGCAGTGTATCTGGTTTCATGCCACAATTTGTTACAAAATCTGCATATTGTACGGGTTTTCACTGCGGTGCAAACACAACGAGTGTATATATGTATAATTTACTGCGCCAAGTTTACTTATACGTACAATTCTACTTTCCCTGTCTAAACTAAAATACAAACAGTGCACATTGCTTGTAGACGTAAGAAATTGGCTTTCATCAGCTATATTTTGACCATATTCACTCATAGTCATAGCTATATTGTCGCGATATTTTATATTTCTGGTGAATCCATTGGCTGTGGCTCATTTATATTTATCGCGCTTTCCAGTTTCGTGACTATGACCATATCGGTTGACTGCGTCGAAGCAGCTTCTAAATACAACCTATTCAAATAACGAATTTGGAATAAAAATTGCACTAGGCCATATTCAAGTGCATGATAAACGAAATTAGAGTATAAATTATACATATACCATTCTCTTGGCTCTCGCAGACAAAGGTTTGTCGTCGACAGTATTTGTATATTTTGGAATTGCAACGAAACCAATTTCGTCGGTAGCTAACCGTGGTTTTACCAGCAAGCTCTATCTTCGCAAAGTATGCTGAACATTGGATCTCATATTGCTGGTTTAAGGTGCACGAAGTCAATCCGTGTCCTTTTCGCTTCGTGCATCTCGCCTCCAGTAAAAGGTATAAAATGAAGTGAAATGCCTTACTCTGTATCTGTGACATTAGAACAACCGCCTACTACACATATATTCGGCAATTTTTCAGTTTCGTGACTTTTATTTGCGCTATTGCCTCCTCTATGATAGTACATGCAATAGTATTTCTATATTAGTGAGCTACATAAGTTCCTACTATTACGTCACACGCATTGTTTCGTCCCAGTCCCTTTTGCGCGGTTTTCAGATTTTTCACAAGGCCAAATTCAATGTTTAAACGGCAATAACTTTTACACTAAAAAAGCAATTTCAATTCCGTTTTCGAATTTCCGTATATTTTGTATCATAGATTTCGAAAATATAAACTCTCATTTTGTGACAGGGACACTTTAATGACGTAAGCAAACCGAAACACTTCAAGGGTAGGAGGCAGTATAAATTTAGTTTCCATTAAATCTCGTGTCTCTCTCCCGTACTTGGCCAACCATGGGTGGTAAAGACCATTAAGTTTGTGCAATGTTTCATTCATATCCTTAATCGAATTTATACACATTGTTTCTCTTCTATTTTCTAAAGTTTTAATACCACATTCAATTAATGCCACGGGCAGCTCATAAGTCTTTCCAGGGCATATTATTTTCACGGCACGCTTTTGAATCCTCTCTGTCTCTAGATTGTTCCTCTGTCAAGCTCCCACGCCATATTTGAGCTCCATATTCCAAGATTGATCTAATTGCTTAGGCATAAAATGTTTTCAAGTCATTTCGTGGAGCATTATATCCTCTAAGAATTATTAAAAAGTATATCCGCTTAGTCGCCTTCTTGACAATATAAACTGTGTTCGTTTTCCACTTTAGGTCATCGTCTAGCCATACACCGAGTACTTTATAAGAGATTACTGTTTCGAGGGTACACCCATTAACTTTTGTATCAGGCACTCTGCTTGAGCTTACAAATACAATCAACGTAAAACTCAACAATCATAATGGGTCAAAAAGCAGGGCTAGAATTAATAGCCGGAAATCACCTACTATATAAGCATTCGTACTGTAGGCCACACAAAAACAAGTTGCACGGCCAACCCCGACATAAAAGCAATTATCCATGGCTTACCCACAGTCAAACCTTGACTAGTGATATGCAGTTGCACCATCAACAACAACAACATAGTCCATCTGATCATAGCCTGCTCACAGACGTTGTTATTCTTACGCCAAGCGACGAACTACTACCGTCTGCTTACCCGAGCGCCAAACTGAATTCCGCTACGTCGACCAATCAGAATTTACCTTCCAAATTCTGGAAAGTGACGTCAGTTGATTTAGGAGCGGAATAAATATAAATATATATTTTGAAAGCATTCGTCGGTTGAATTTTGGTCAAAATTGCACATAAATTGAATTTAAAGATACTGATACTTGTCCAGGTAACAAAATGCACCATTAATTATCATTATTTGGATATTAAAGATGTTCGGTTATATTTAAAACGCGGACAGGATTGGCATACTCCCCGAGTCGACGGCGCGAAGCGCCGTGCGAGGGTACTAATCCTCCACGGCTATTTACACCCGGGGAAACGAAAGCACTAGCGAAGTCTAAAGTTCATCAATTATCGCGGGCGTGGGTCACAAACGATCCATCCTCACTGATCTCAAAAATATGGCGGACTGTCGTGAATAGCGGACACTGATTGGTCCAATTTAAAGTTTGCATTATAACGACTGCATGACGACAGCGAAATAGCAAACATTTCTTGATTTGATTATTGATAAATTTCTTGAAAATATATTTCATTTTTGCTCGCATTTTTGCAAGATTTTGTAAATTTCAAAAGTTTTCCCAGAAAGAAAGGGCGAAAGAATCGGCTAAAAGAAGGGAGCCGACGTTAACGAAGGTAAGTTTGCTTTAAATATTGATTTTATAATGGATTTAAAATTCGACGGCCTTTGCGTATATGAGACAACTATTACTAGACAGCATATAATTTCAGTGTATCTTTAATATTGATTCCCTTTTTTATTATATTGAATTTTTTAAATAAAAAAGAAACCAAAGTTATTTGCAAGCTGAAAGTTTATCGATAAAGCCATTTAATTAAAGGCAGTTTAGTTTTATCATGGATAATAAAATAAATTTATTTTATTATCCATGGTTTTATAAAGAACACTTTAAAACGTTTTGCGAAGCGTTTGTGGTTGAAGTTTACCTTAAATGAAGCTTATATTATACGTATAATAACATACCCAACATATATATGTTGGGAAATTGATAATTTTGTAATTAAAAGTGATATTTTTAAGCGATTTTTCATTTGTTAGAATATTCTTAAAAGTTATCGTGTTACCATGACAACTACTTTTGATACTTCATGTTCGGAAAATACAATGGTTTTGTCAGCAAGGCGAGGGTTTCTGCATACATGTATTTTCTAGTTAATATACTGTACGAAGCCAGACAGGCGAGACAGCATCAAATGCCGAATATATTTTGCTGAAACTTTGAACATTTTACGGATGTTTATCTTTATTAGACAACAGAACTCGGAAGGCAGAAAATTTTATATAATACTGTGGCTTAGAAAGCGAAATATTAGCTTCAAAGTATACTAATTTGCTGTTTGAACAACCACTTCTGAATGTAAACAGTAAATTAACACAACGCAAACCCGAGAAATTTGTATTAAAATTGCGCCGTGATGAATTTTCCAATTCGCCCAAACTTTGAAACGTTTATAATCTAACTTGGCTATACTTTTCTACATGACAATGAGAGCTTAATCTTTTAGAAGTTTTCGTCGAAGTCATGGCATATAAGAAGTATCAAGAGCAACATTTGGACATATCCTGATATACTCGAGTTTCCCGATTGATTGTTTGTCATTGACATTGATAACAAAAATTTAAATTTCGCCTACTGCATTGCTTTAGCACTTTATATACACCAATTGTTTGCTGAACATGCGAGAAGATGATCACAATATTATTCTACATAAACATCTTGAAGTTCAACGCTAAAGTTTCCAAAATATATCCACGCAAGTAAACAAATTTCAGTTCAACGCAAACAATATATTCCAATGCATGTGCAAGGGCTTTCCCCATTAGTTAATCTCTCAATAAGGCGGCTTCCAATTGGTTCTAACTCTTTTGAACACTGCCAGATGATTGGCTCCTAAAACAAAGGGAATTGAATATGCAGCTCGGGTAAGCAGACGGTAGTAATTGGTCGCTTGGCGTAAGAATAACAACGTCTGTGAGCAGGCTAATCTGATCCAGTCAGTACTCACTGGATTTTCGAGCCCGCCCCTACAGTCACAAGAAAAAAAGTAGGTAACCTTACTCCTCCTCCAACCGCATATCACTTATTTGCACGCAATAATCAAATTCATAATTACAACACTAGATCAGCAATGAACTGTCGCACCCACACTTGTCGTACAAACCTCAAAAATTTACAATACTTTATCAAGAACCAAAAATTTGGAATTCTCTGCCAACAAATATAAAAGATTCACTTAGCCTCTATAGTTTTAAGAAAACTATGATGGAATTCCTACTTAATTCGTTTGTGCCGCACAAATGCACTACAGCTGTGAGTTAAATATCTTTTATTTTCTATATCCTTATATTTTCTATATAAGCATTATTCAGTTATATTAAAATATCTTGAGGTGATCTCAAAATAAGCCTGATGGTTTCATGAGGTCTCCTCGCCACTTTATTTATATTCTCCTAATTTATGTAAATTTTAATAACATGTGTGTGGCAAATGATTCATTCATTCATTCATTCATTCATTCGTTCATTCATTCATTCATTCATTCATTCATTCATTCATAATCGAAGACGGACCAGATGTCTACTGGACCTCCCTTAATAGACACCGAACTAAGCCTATACCTGTCGAAGACGTCAAATTTTGTAAGAACGGATATATGTAACGAATATTTGTAACGAATATATGGCAGATATTTCATCTTTAAAATAATTTAACTCGAAAATTGTGCTGGATCAGTTATAGCAAAACAGATGGGGCGAAGTATTTCTCGACTATGAATTCCTCTGCCGATTTAGATACTGCTGAAGTAAGAGAAATTGACCCAAGATGTGATTAATTTCACGCGCAAGTTTTTCTTTTGGGATAGGAGTGATGTTTGCAGTTTTCCAGGACGTTTTTCTTCCTGGTAAGATGTATTCAACAAGTTGGATATTGGGGATGCTAGGATCTTCCCATATGTTTTTAAAATCCAGTTTGGAATACCATCAGGTCCTGGTGCTTTGGACGCGTTCAGGTTCTTCATCTTTGTTAACACTGATGCCGGAGAAGTCATCGTTTTAACTACAGATGGAGGGTCGGTGGGAATGTCTTGATGTAAGTTGGATAGATCGTCATCATGCAATGGGTGGTATGTGCTTATAAATTCCAGAAAGATGCTGTTAATTAAATTGGCAAGTTCTTTCCACCATAGGTGATCAATGTTTTCTATTTGAAGTTGCGATTGAAGATCGCTATTGCAGGTTTTCATTCCGCTGATACGTTTGATGTCAGACCATGCATGCACCATGTATTGGGTTTTGATTTTTTTGAGTGTACTGACCTTCGTAGCAAAGATTTTTTCTCGTAACAATTTCCTCTCTCTATTCACTTTATTGCGGTAGAATTTAAACACCTGTATTTTTCTGTCACGAAAAGGCGCGTTGGCGCAACATTATCAATCGTTTAAAATCTTCAGTAACCAATGGTGCATCATTAGTGTGAATTTTAACTTTCCTTTCCGGTATAATAAAGTTGACCCCGCTGGAAAATATTTCACATTTTTCATCACAAGTGTCTAGATCTTCAAACGAACTCCAATCCATTCCACTAGAATAACGGCCAAGCTCCATTTTACGAGACGGTGGAGTGTCTCTTTTTAGGACAGTTCGTCGACTGGGAAGATCTCGCTCTCTGCTTCGGGCAGATGGTAATTGTGTTGTGATCTGACGGCCCGAAGAGGGGGAGAATTTATGCAGATTAGTAAGTACTATGTCCAATATGTTCGATCCACGTTTTGGACTGCGAACCAGTTGCTTTAGTTAAAAATTGCACTTCAAGATCTTGAAATCCAGCTTATTGAAATCACCCGCGGTGATAATGGCCGACCAGGATGTAGACCCTCGACCTTCGTCAAGGATTCGAAAAGATATTCAAGAATTTCATGGCCGTTTGAAGATAGAGGATGATAAACACAAGCAAGAATGACGCAAGTCACACCTCTTGGTAGTCTGTTTGATCTAGTGTTGACCCAAAGTTTGGATATTCGAGCTCATCCTAGTGTTTGCATGCATTTTATCTCTACTCTAGTGATACAAAGCTTTCGATCCGTAAGCCCGGATCTTCATCAGTGCTAATAATATGTGATTGTTCAATTCACGCGCCATTTTTATATACAAAAATTGAACAAGTCACTGATATTATTAGCACTGGTGAAGATCCGGGCTTACGAATAGAAAGCTTTGCAGTAATAAATTTACGCGGTGTTTCCACAAACAATACTATTATATGTTTTATCGCCATGCAAACGTACAAAGAACTTGCAACGTTACAATTATCTCGCTGAGACGCACTAGCGGATTGTTGATTGTTCACTATGTTGACATGAGAAACAATAACACTGCAATTATCATCCTTACTAGAAACATTAGCCGTGACCTTGTCAAAATGATTTTTTTCAGGGATTTCGTTGTTAGCATAGGTTTCAGATAGAGATTTTGTTAATTAAAGCGGTTTTTAAAACATCCCTCTCAAAAAGCATCAAAGCTATTTGAAGTCTTTGAAAAACTCACGGCTGCTTGTTTTATCCAAAGTTTACGAGAAACCATCCTGTTCCGTGTTAATAATATACATAAAAATGTTCGAGACAATTGTAGTTTTAACTTACGTTTATAGCTAACCATCCACTGGCAAATTTTTCCTGACTTTGTTATATCACTTTATACAAAGCTAACTGCTTGAAAATTCCACTCAACTATGTATTTTTGCGTTCTTGTTAAAGTGTGTAAATCTAGATAATTAAAATTTCCGTGTGACTATTATTGCCACACACATGTATATTTGAGGTTTGGGCAAAGGTTATTAGTAGTAAAACGTTCTGCTGCTTGGCCGTTTACTACATTTTACTGTAATATATGTCAAAAGCCACGCAATTCTATCCGACTAGTATTAAAGATTTTCGTTTGCACTTTAAATTCGTTTGCGCGTACTGACTTTGGCTTAAAATACTTTGAAAAATTTTAAAGATGTTATAGTCATAGACGCGAAAGCAGGATTCAAATGAGCAAGTGATTGATTCGTGCGGGCATATCGCCGGAGCAGTTAGTGAATAGTGACTGCTAGCATATTGAAATATGTAATCATTCTTGTTTTCATTCATTTTTGCGTTCTTGTTAAGTTTTTATTTTTCTACTTGTATTTTTAGTGTAAATGTAGAGAATAAGAATTACCATGTGAGTACAGCTACAGAAAATATTGGGCAAAGGTTATCAGTTTAAATTTATAAACACAACAGCATGAAACATGAGGCCGCCGTGAAATTCTATCCGACTAGGATTAAACATTTTCGGCGTTCCATGCAGTATTGATATGTAACTAGGGTAGCTGCAAGGTAGGGATTGCTGCGGGCATTAAAAGCAAATAGAACTACAGTAAACAGCACAGATTATATCAAGCACAGTTTAAGTTTAAGTTTAATACGAATATTTATACAGGATAATACACTTCAACTAAAAAAGCTGTTATCAATGTGTGTCCTGTTATCCTAAAAAGTCTAAAAAGAACTAACTATTAAAAACTCTAAAAAAACTCTAAAAACTACCGTATATGTACATTAAGAACTAATTCTTATATACCATATTTAAAACCGTTTATAATTCATTAAAATGTTCCGTAACCTTATTCTCAAAATCCGGATTGTTCTCAATCTTTCTTAATTCTATAGGTAGGTCGTTATAAATCTTAGCTCCCATAAAATAGAAAGATTTACGAGCATACTCAGTTTTAATCGCTGGTAGCTTTATCATATTGTTATTGTTTCTTGTTTCTCTGCCATGTTGCTGCATTGTGAAGTAAGTTTTAAAAATATCACAAATGTCATTATCAATGCATTTGCGCACCAGTTTGCATGCTCTTAATTTGTTGGCATTTACAGCAGATATAAGATGTTGTTCACCCGCCTGTTCCCCTTTGAACACAGTGGACACAGAACGGTCGTGGAATGATAGAAGTCTGGCCAGCTGCGTTCGACCTAGGTTTAATTGCAGTACGCCACAATACGTAAGTATGGGCATGATCATCGTGCGATAAATGGCTTTGGCCGAAGGTAAATCGAGAAGATCTCTTATCTTAAACAAGAGCCTCAACCGCCCTGATGCTTTCTTGAGACTTTTTTCAAACTGAGAACTCAAACTCAGTGATCCGTCCACATGCACGCCAAGATATTTATAATCAGATGTATTCGTTATTGTAGTCCGCGTGGAGCATGGTACGGAGACCTCGAGTGGCTCAGTTTGCATGCTTCTTCGTTTGGCAGTTCCAAATAGAAGGGATTCCGTTTTGCCCTTCTTTAGGTTGATTATCAGTTCGTTTTCTTTCAACCAGCCAGCAATCGAATCCATGTCTTTATCTAATTTTGCTTGAATTGATTGGGTCTGCTTGTCTGCAACGTACAAAACAGTGTCGTCAGCATAGTTAATGACTTTGGAATGGTTTACCACATCTGTTATATCATTGAAGAAAACCAAGAACAGCGATGGTCCCAATATCGATCCCTGCGGAACACCAGAATAGATTTCGTGTACCTCAGATAAGCAGTTATTGTAGCTTACTACCGCTTTACGGGAGAAAAGGTAGTCTTTAAACCATTCAAGCTCACCGTCATTTATTCCATATCGAGAAAGTTTATCTAGTAACTTTGCGTGGCTGATTGTGTCAAAAGCCTTACTCAAGTCAATAAATACGGCACCAACTAGTTTCCCCGAATCAACTTCTCTACGTATATCATCCAATAATAAGGTTGTTGCAAGCTCAGTCGAAAGGCCACGGCGGAAGCCAAACTAAAACTCAGACAAGAGAGAATTTTTGTCCAAAAATGACATTAGTTGACGGTGGACTATCTTTTCAATGATTTTAGACAGGACCGGTAGTATCGATATTGGTCGATAGTTATCTAGGTTTGAATGTGCTCCAGACTTATATATTGGTATGATCTTGGCATTTTTCCAATCAGCTGGGAAAATGTTTGTTGCTAGTGAGAGGTTAACCAAGTGCGTCAAGGGAGCAGCTATGGCAACTCAGCAGAGTCTTTCAGTAACCCTGGAGGTAAATCATCGAGACCCGTTGCTTTGCTGCGTTTAATTGATTTTAGCTTTCGTTCAACTTCGAATTTCGAGACCGGTTGGAATTTGAATTTCAGGTCGGTTCTAACTGACATACTCGCGGGCGTTCTCCAGGCAAAATCGCATAAAGGAAAAGCCTTTTCCTTTAACGTTTTGACAGTTCCTGCAAAAAACTCACCGAACGCATTTGCGATTGTCGAGGGGTTACAGGATTTAACTTCACCGTCGATGTCGAAAGATTGTGAATTGTGCTTCTTAAAATTCTTACAGGGAAAAATAGACTTAAGCACTTTCCAAAATTTGCTAGGATTTTCAGAATTTTCGCTTAGCAAATTTTTATAATAAGACGATTTTGCTCTCCTAATTGCAATGTTCGTCTCGTTACGCTTTTGCTTGTACGCTAAAGAGTGCGCGATACTTCTGGTTCGCCTCGATTTTCTCAGCAGTTGGTCTCGCTCATTCATAATAGATTTTATATCCTCATTTAGCCATGGGGCAGGCTTTCCCCTTACATTCTTCTTAATGATTGGAGCATGACGGTTGTATAAATTAGTTAAAGTAGACTTTAGTAACAACCAAGCGTCATTAACATTTGATTCGTTGTAAAACGGCATCCAATTAATTTTCCGTAAATCAGTTTTCAACAATTCTGGATTGTAGTTTTTA
The DNA here is from genome assembly GCA_902702795.2 of Paramuricea clavata. Lineage (NCBI taxonomy): Eukaryota > Metazoa > Cnidaria > Anthozoa > Malacalcyonacea > Plexauridae > Paramuricea > Paramuricea clavata. Next base: position 23,611 of record CACRXK020005475.1, read on the forward strand.
TAGTCGCGACAGGATATCAGCCTGGCATTGTAGTGGTTTGAATTTAACTTTCGTGCACAACCTATCATTTCGTGATCTCCAATGCTTGTAGGAATGACTTCAGATTGTACTAAGTTCACAGGTTTGTTTGTTAAAATGATATTGATTAACGATTCAATGCCTTCTGCGATTCTTGTGGGCTGCCTAATCATTTGTTTGAGGCCATGCACATTAAATATTGACTTAAGATCTTTATTGTCTTTATTGTCAAGAAAATTTGCATTCATGTCCCCGAGGAGTATGGTTTCCTTTGATTCACTCATAGCTTTTGTTAGCATGCTATTAAACAGTTCATTAAAGTCTTTGTTTAGGTGCTTGGATGAATCAGGAGGGCGGTAGACAGACGCAATCAAAATACCTTTCGAACTTTTAGGGCGTATTTCAAACCAAACAACTTCAATTTTTTCGTTTTCTAAATCTAGTCTACGATCCCAAATAAGTCCATCCGATATGTAGGCACCAACACCACCCCCTTTCCCAGATTTTCTTGGTCGACTAATAAATGAATACCCGGGAATATCGTAATATGAGTCAGGTTCGAATCCGTCTTGCTCATCAATATGCGTTTTACTTAAAGTCAGGATGTCAATTCCTTTGAAGCTTTGAAATAACTCTGAGATATACGCAAAGTTAGACGATAGCCCTCTGGTATTTTGGTGCAAAATCTTTAAGCCTTTTACCTTAAGCAATGACATAAGTTCATCGATAACTCTCTCGCCACCACCGATTTGAGCTGATGTAGGTCCAGGGCAAGATTCAACGTCGCCACATACCAAGATCAACAGAGTAATATAGCTTCGTGTTGAATTTCGAAGCTGCACGGATCGCCCGTTTCTCTTCGGTTGCCACAAACTTGAAGAAATAAATGATTCATTCATGATTACTTGCGGCGACTAGTGAGCTGTGAATGGGACTGAGAAGAAGCAACATAGGCTATATTGAAGTGGCAAAGACCAGGGGTTAAAGGGCAATCAGAGGTGACAGATATTAAACATGTGCGTCTCATTAAGGTCAGATTTCATATCAAGTCTGTTTACTGCTAGGCGCATTTACCACATTATACACACTATATACACAGATTTATCACGCTAAGAAACCAAAAACTTTATAAAAATATAGAACTGACAGTGGCCAAAGTCCAAAACAAATGTAAGCGTAACATTAGACTTGAAAAAGCATTAGAAATTCGATAAAAATTGAAGAGTCCTCGAGCGAGTTTAAAATTTGTGTTCTGCGCATAGAAAGCGCGCACGACCACAATTCCATGCGCTAAATAAAATTTAGTTCAAAACCCCCTCTCTGCATATATTAGGTTGCTGCTACGCTCGCTCGCTTCAGGCTCGCTCGCTCCGCAGCAATTATGAAACATATTTGTCGTGCGTAGTGACTTTGGCTTACGTTAAAAATACGTTGAAAAGATTTAAAAATGTTGGATTTGAACACAAGCTTTCGACTGTGGAAGAACTTGAGGAAAACTGCACTGGCAGTCAAAACTGGAGAGTTTGTATTGAAACATTTTTAATTCATTTCTTCTTGGTAACAGCAGCACTGAGAAACTGAGCAGTTTAATAGTAGCGACGGCGTTGGCAATGACCAATGACCAAGGATTAGTTTTTACCAATTTTGACGCGATGTAAGATGAGATGTTATACAATTACGATCATAATTTGCATATAAGTTTGGCATAGGAAACGAAGTGACAGTTATATAACACTACTGATATACTGATATGTTGTCATGGATTATGGTGAACGTGTAAGATAGGAAGTATTTATATTTTGCCGACACATGCATGTATCATCATATGTTATTTCGCCATACGACCTTTTTTATCTTGTATCAAAGGACAGAAAAAATCCTTGGGCTCCTTGCAGCAGCTGCCACAGAATTGCAAATTCAAATTATATACAAACCACATGTAATCATTAAACTAGCAGTTGAGGTTCTACCATCCTACTTTGAAAAACTGTTTAATAAAATCTTGTCCAATGGACACTTCCCATCACTTTGGTCTAAAGGTTTCATAGTCCCCATTTATAAATCAGGAAGTAATATCGACCCGAATAATTATAGAGGAATATGCATAAGCAGTTGTTTGGGAAATTTTTCACATTAATCATGAATGAACGACTAAATAAATATCTAGACGAAAACAACATTATGAGTAATTGCCAAATCGGATTTAGAAAAAATTATAGGACAGCCGACCATCTATTAGTTTTGAAAACTCTAATAGATTATTACAAATCAAAACGTAAACCAATCTTTGCTTGTTTTATTGACTTCAAAAAAGCTTACGATAGTGTATGGAGGGAGGGTCTTTTCTTCAAATTGATCTTGAATGGTTGCAGCAAGAGATTCATACGTTTAATGTTAAGCATGTATTCCTCCTATAACTGTTCGGTAAAATTGGAAGAGGGGTATACAACTTTCTTAAGGTTGCATGTAGGGGTCAAACAGGGTTGTAACTTAAGTCCTACTTTATTCAACCTATTCATTAATGATCTACCTGATATATTTGACAGGTCATGCACTCCAGTAAAATTAAATGTACAAATCTAGGCTGTTTGCTTTACGCAGACGACCTAGTCTTATTATCCGAATCCAGGGCAGGGTTACAAAATTGCTTCACAAAACATGTTTACTATACCAAAAAGTGGAAGTTAAACATTAATCTTAAAAAATCCAAAGTTCTAGTATTTGGAACACCAACCCAAAAACGTAGGCATTCTACATCAATCAGGACATTCGGCAAAAATATTTTGGAACAAGTTGATGAATATTGTTATCGGGGTATTACTCTTCACTTTTCTTGTACTTTCAAGCGAGCACAAAAGATAATCTACGGAAAAGCATTACATCCCTATCATAGTATATTTAAAAGTTTCTTAAATGTCGAAAATGTTCCAATAAAACTAATGTTAAAACTATTTTCTTCGATAGTTACCCCAATCTTATTATACGGTTGCGAAGTGTGGGGTCCGCATTTATTGGGTAGAATAAACTCTTTCGAAATGTTCAAGAAAAAAATTTTCCAAATCAATAGTGCAATTGAAAAACTTCATCTAAAATTCTGCAAAAGAGTATTAGGAGTTCATTCAAAATCAACAAACATGGCTATTTATGCTGAGCTAGGAAGAACGCCTTTGATCGTTCAAATAGCTAAGCTGGTTGTAAAATATTGGTTTCGAATAAAAAGTTCATTGTTCTCAAACACGCTTGTTGGAAAAGCAGCGAATGTATGCATGGAACTTAACCTAAAGTCAACAATTTTTATCAAATATGCACTGCAACTATGTGGGGGAGAAATTTGCGATTCACAAACTGAATTATCCAACTTGCAGACGGAATTATCTGAAACAGAAAAAGGAAATGTTTGCCATCACGCGAAACATAAATTTAAAGAAGCGTTTATATTGTATTGGGCAGAGCAGTTTCAACCTGTCGAAAATACTGGCAAGCTAAGAACTTTTAGAAAAATAAAAAAACACTTTGAATGTGAAAAATACTTAAACGAAATTAGTAATTTCAAATATTGTCAAGCTGTTACAAAGTTAAGAATATCAGCACATAAGCTAATTGTTGAAACTGGTAGATACAACAATGTCCCATACAATGATAAACTATGCAGACTTTGTGAGTTAAATGAAGTAGGAGATGAACATCACTTTTTAATGTCTTGTACAAACATGAAGTTCATCGACCTCAGGACAAAATTCATTAATAATTTATATAAAATGAATAGGTTTTTCAACTTATTTACTTCGGAAAACCTATTTATATATATTATGGCTATGATGGATAAGTCAATAATGAAGTTAGTAGGCAAATATTGTTTCGACGTTTTGGCTGCTTTTGATAGTCTGGTCTAATTACTCACGTGTGCGTGCATGTATGTGTATTTATACATTTATCAACTTTTTTCATATATATTAATATCTATGTTATTCTTATAGACCGTAACGACTTATTTAGTTATTTACCCATGTATTCTATGTCCCACTAATATTGGGACTTTGTTTGAATAAATTATTATTATTATTATTACTGTAATTAAAAAATTCAGTTATTATAGCCTTTACATAAACGGATGTATCGCTTTGACAGTACCTGAAATTCGAGTACGTTCCATATAACTGATAGATTTGTGTGCCGATGAAAAGGTAACAAAACTGCAAGGCGTCTTTCTGCGTGAAAAACTAATTAGTCTTTGTAAAAAGTCGTGGCAATTAATAAGTGCTTAATACAGGGCCGTAGCTAGCATGTATAGTTGGGGGGGGGGGGGGGGGGGG
>CACRXK020005476.1:7153-27939 GCA_902702795.2 Paramuricea clavata
ATTCACGAAGGTATGTGGCAACTTTTATATTCTCAACGTCGGGTAATAATTTCGCCGAATCCCCCTCGCTCCAGGTCTAGAAATGATAAGTGTTATGAGTCAATGCATAGATTTAATGTAGTATGGGTCAAATCCATTGATGTCATTAATACAACAAAGATTGGAAAGTTAATGATTCATGAAGAAAATTAAAAAGAAATCGATGTTTAAAGAGGAGTTGTATATACAGGGTGTATAAAAAAAAACTGAACAGATTTGAAATTGCTCTCATTTTCGCAAAACAGCTATTAGTATCCAGTTTTTTATATATATGGCTTCTTTGGGTACTTATAATGTAGAATAGTGGCAAAAATTTCGCGAACACAAATTTTGTAAACCAGGGGGGGTGTCTTTTCCGACAAACTAAAAATGGCTTGGGCACGCATTTAAAAGCTATAATCGTATTTTGAGTTAATGGTTGAAAAATGTGTTGGGTGTTTAATTGTTGCACGAAATTTCAGACAATTTGCTTCAGTTTAAGCCCTTCAACTATCCACGCAAACTTACATTTTTCTTAAAAAATCAGCAATTTGCATGCTTAATTATTAATGCATTTGCGCAATTCGCATATGTCAGCAATATGCAAATTAGGTACTGGCATTAATTAAGCATGCGAAAGTTTGCGAAATTGAGAGCAATTTCAAATCTGTTCAGTTTTTTTTTATATACACCCTGTATATTACTTAACATCAGTGATGGAACACATATATATGGTGCTTGATTAGACTGATTAGACGCTCCGAGGAGTTACATCAGGGTGCAGAAAGCAGTCTCTACTTTCAAAGGAATATCATACATAAATAACACTTAATAAGTGAATGCAAGAAGGGAGCACACACACAAGGCAACATCGCTCGAATTCTACACTGGAAGTTTGTGGTTTGTACCAACAAGCGAAAGCTGAAAAAGGGTATGAGCACCAATCGAACGGAGTAATTGAACCATATGATGTAAAGATTCTATGCATGGGATTTTAACATTCATGATTGAATGATTGAATGTCGAAGACCTGATGTTGTATAGTGATTTTAAAGAAGGAAAAGGAGTGTAAGGTCATAGCGATCGCAGTTCCAGGGCACTGTAGAATAGGTCTATAAGAAACAGAGAAGATAGAAAAGTATCAAATCAAATCAAATATATTTTTGCCACAAAAAATAACAGTATAGAAAATATACAATTAAGGAATTATAAACGGCAAGGAAGCCCAAAAGAAACCAAAAGGCTTATAGAGTTTTTTTTATTTAAACATATTTTATTCTCAACATTTTCTCCAAGAGCTAGGCTCATCGAGGGAGATCATGTTGACTTATTTAAAACATTAGAGTACATCGTGTTTAAATAAAAGGTATACACAAACATGATAAAATAATTATAAAGAAAAAGAAGTATAGTTAAGCTCAGTGAGGAGATCTCAAAACCTAAAGATAAGTTATTACGTATTAATATTCAATTCAATTAACAAAACGCTTAGTTTGGAGAATAAACAGTTGAACATTCCGCATCAAAATTTGATTATCTTCATAACCAAGTATTTGTGAACCATATAGAAATGTTTCGACTATCTGATCTTCCGATAAGCTCAACCACGTAGCGTGGAGCAACTGTGCAGACGAGGAAAGCAAGCATTGTCGCTGAGCAGCATATCGGGGACAGTGCAGAAAGAAATGTTTAATTGATTCCACTATTCCCCATCTACATTTACAATATGGAGAAATTGCACAGTTAATACTATATAAATGCGAATTCAATGCACAATGACCTAGACGAAGTCTACTATGTAGTATTGAACTGTATCGATTTAACATGGTGTTGTAGAGAGTATTATATTTCATTCCATAAAATACATTATATAGTTTACTTTTGAATAATAGTAATGATTCTACATTACACAAGTCATTATCAAGTTCATTCCAAGCTGCAATTACTGATGGGAAAAATTTTTTTTAAAACGTTCGGTACTAGTAGGAATATAGGTGAAATTTTCATTAGATCTAAGGTGGTGATCAGATCTCTGATAGACATATGGAGGTAAAAGATCACGAAGGTAGGATGGAGTGAGGCCGTTTATTATTTTACAAAGCAACGATAATTTATGTAGAAATCGTCTAGTTTTTAGATCTTCCCAGCATAGTTCGTTTAATAATCGTACCCTGTTTGTTCCTTTCATTGCTCCAGTAACTATACGAGCCGATTCGTTCTGTATTCCCTCTAAAAGATTTGCTTCACTTTCAGCGGTACATCCGTCCCAGATGACATCAGCATATTCCATCAGAGGTCTAACAAGACTTTTATATAATGAGATAAGGGTTGATCTATGGAGCTTATATTTTACACTTTTTAAGAGATTCATCATCTTGCTAGCTTTTTTATGTATACTTTGAATATGATGATTCCAAGTAAAATTTGACGTAAATTTCAATCCTAGATGAATATGAGAATTAACTTCTCGTAAAGCATTGCCGTCTAAATGTAATGTGGGATGTGTTTGTCCAGAAAGTTTTCTTGAAAAAGTAATACTTTCACATTTGGAAGGATTCAGCTCCATTAGCCATTGTTTACACTGACTAATTTTATCAAGATCCAAATCTAATTTTGAAGCAGAACTTGTTGGGTCGTCAGTTATATCAAATAAAGATGTGTCATCAGCGTAAAGAAAACAATTAGATACAATGTCTACACCAATATCGTTAATATATATAAGAAAAAGCAATGGCCCGAGTACAGAGGCCTGTGGGACACCAGCTTCAGTGTTTAACCAACTCGAGGTCTGCCCATCGATAACAACTCTTTGTTTTCGGTCTGTTAAATAACTACGAAACCAACTTAGGAGAGGGGGTCTTTCAGCCCAAGAGTTTGCAATTTGTAAAGTAAACCCTTATGCCATACCTTATCAAATGCTTTAGTAAAATCAAGAAAAACCATACGTACTTCTTTCCCCATATCCAAGGCTTGATAAATTATATGAACAATATAGGTGAGTAGGTTAACAGTACTATCACCAGGTCTGAATCCAGACTGAAAATCACTAAGGAAATGTATTTCTAATAAAAACTCATACAGCGTTGCAAATACAATTTTTTCTGATATTTTTGAAATAGATGGTAGAAGGGATATGGGACGGTAATTCTCTTTATACTGATGGTCATCTTTTTTGTATATAGGACTTACGTTGGCTCTTTTCCATTCAGCGGGATATTCGCCATTTTGAAAGCTTAAATTAAGTAAATTTGTAAATGAATTTTTAATGCCATTACTACTTAGTTTAAGAATCTTGTTTCCAATACCATCAGGACCACAAGCTTTTGAAATATCAACCTTCTCCAGTAACATCAGAACTTCTCGTTCTGTTGTATGAATTATTGATGTTTTATCAGACTGGAAATAAGTTAATAATGGCAACTGACAATTACTATCGTTAATTCTAGATTGATTAACAAAGTAGTCATTGAATAAGTCCGCTTTTTCTTTCGAGTCAAAAACAATCTCACAGCTCTCTTTAATAGGTGGTATGGAGGTATGATTATTGTTATTATTAAGAGTGAATTTAATGTAATTCCACCACTTTTTTGGACCTAACGAAGGATCTGATAGTTTATTATTTAGTTTACAATAATACGAGGTTTTAGCTTCACGAATTAACCACGTTGTATAATTTCTCTGATTTTTGTAACGGCGCCAAAGCAAGTCAGTTTTCCATTTACTAAATTGTTTTAATAATCTATTTCTTTTTCGAATTGCAGTTCGTACCGCTGATATCATCCAAGGTTTGTCTCGAGGTCGTATTACAACTGTTTTGTTTGGAATGTATTTATCAATTATAAGTCGAAAATACCGAAACCAATTTCCATAAACATCATCAATCTGAATAGAATCTCTAGTACAATCTTCCCAATTGATATTCAAAAGATCTTCATTTAGCATTGTCATATTAATATTGGAGAAATCCCATATGTGTCTTTTAAAAGCTCTTTGTTTAGAATATGTAATACTCATTTTTGCATAAATGTAGGAATGATCGCAGTTCGTGGGTGGACTAAATGTTCCCTGGTTTACAAAATATTTAGGACAATTAGTGATTATGACGTCTAATATTGTAGCTGTGTTGTATGTCACACGAGTTGGGTCATCGATTATTTGGGACAGGGCATTGCACTCGAGCCAATGATAAAAACGGTTACCAAACGCGGTACTTAGTAACTTATTTCGGTCATAGTGGGCATTTAGATCACCCACAATCACCATAGGTAAATGTTGGTTTAATCGAATTTTATCAATAACACTCTGGAAAGAATCTAAAAAAAGTGTTGTTTCTTCTAGAGAGTTATTAGGTGGTCTGTAACATACCCCACATAACAGGGTTACTCCATTCATTTTAATTTCAACCCAAAGTAGTTCTAAATCCATATTTTCCAGGTCATTACGTCTTTTGAATGCAAGTGATTGTGCTACGTATAAAGCAACACCGCCACCGCGCATACCAGACCTGTCTTTTCTAATGATAGAATAATAGCCTGGAATGTATAAAGATTCATCAGAACTTTTATTGTCAAGCCAAGTTTCAGATACCGCGAATAGATCAAAGCTCTTGTCTAAAATAAATGAGGAAATTTCTTCAAATTTCTCTTCGTTAGCTAAACTTCTAGCGTTTATATGTCCAATTGTTAAGCATGACATTTTTGGGCCAGGATTTAATTCAATATCTCCTGCCATTATTAACAAAATTGATAAAAAGATTATTAACAAAATGCATAGACCCCATCTGTGTCTCGTCCGAATTTGCAACACACTGGATTTTATATTAAGACGGCATTTTCTGTTATTAAACATACCGATAGCTGCTCTGTAAACAACAATACTAACCTCCATTAGGCATAGTATAAAACTTACCAGTCTGCACAGCTGCTCGAAAACCACTTATAGTAATAATATTACACGCGAGAACCACACAAGAAGAACCTAAACAACGTTCTTCCAGAACAAAGATAAATAAAGTTAATAGAGTGTTAAAGTCAAGTAGGCCTATTATAAACATATTAAGTATAGGACTATAGGTGCGGTCATAATAACTGCTAGTTTACAAGCCAGTCCTCGTATTGAAATAACCATTTAATATAGGATTAATTAGACCAAATTAAATTTTTCAAAATCATCCATGTGATGAATTCGAATTATTTTGTCGTCTTTATTACGAACTAATATTTTACCGTCCGTCGTCCAGACAGATTTAATATGAGTATTATGTTCGCGAGCGTATTTGAACAGATTAACGTTGTACTTGGTCAGGTCTTCATTTATATAAAACTGTGTGCCTTTCAGATCTTTTCGTCGTTTACAAATTGCAGCCTTTGTACCATATGATTTGAATTTTACAATTAGCGGTCTTGACCGAGTTGAGATCTTTGGGCCAAGGCGATGTGCACGGTCAATTTCTTCTTTAACGATATTGAGATGCAACTTTTCATCTACAAACTGAACTACCTTTTGAACGCAATCTTCACCATCGGTTTCGACCAACCCTATAATTCTTAAGTTATATTTTCTGGAGTATTGCTCATTTTCATTCGCTTTTATTGTGACCTTTGTTAACTCTGTTTCCAGCGCTTCGATTCGCTTTATAAGAGGAAATGTAGCTTGTTGAACGGATTGTTCGATGAGTGTATTTACTGCTTCAGATAGGATCGTCTTAAAGTCAGATGATTTAAAGAATTGGTGCAACTCACTTTGTATAGCTTCCTTCATGTCTGCTCGAAATTCATCCGGTTGATTTGTCGTTTGTCTTGTAACTGGCATTTTGGTATTCTTCAATCACAAATATTATTAATGTGCACCTTATAGCCACAAAAGACAATTACATAGTAAAAGAATTAGCTTCTTGAAGTGTATAATCTGATGATATTGTAGGAGCTCTGCAAAACATGTCTGTACTCAACGGAGTTCTGTATAGGCCTGTAGGCCTATAGAGTTTGGACTACCTTTTACATTCTGATAAGGCCGAAGCTCATTTGAAAAGGGAAATTCGGAAAATATGTGCAAAGAAGAAAGTAAAATTCCAATATAATAATTGGATTGAGAAATTGGGAATACATAGGCCTATAAGAGTAGAATTTCTTCGGAAAACAATAATGCTAGGGACAGTAAGAATACTGAGAAGAAGTTTGGAAAGCTAAAATCTTTGGGACCTGGGGCTACTCGTTGTAGCCATCTTTTAGCATAAGAACAAGGCTGCATGTGAAAGTATTTAAATAAAAACGACACGACTACTGTAAGTTTGGTATGTGGAAACACCACGTATATCTATTATTTGCACTTATAACCTTAACTTATTAAAAATGTGACTGCTTGAAAATTTAATAATCATAGATATGGATATATCTGACAATAAAAAGCAATATGTTCTTTGAATGTTTGTATAGCCATGCAATAAAATGACAAGTGACAATAAAAATACACATCGAACTTAACTGTACAACGTCCTACTTCGCATGGCGTTTCTGAAGGATTTTTAAGCTTTCGGCACGAACACCAGAACATTACAAGACCTTAATTTGACCACGAGGAAACCGCCGTTCTAGGGTCCAATTGCATGTATCTTTCAATAAGAGCCCATTCAGCCAACCGGAAACTCGCACAAGTGATATCTGCATGCATGCCTTCTGTTAACGCATATTAAATTAAATTTATGTTCATACGAGAAACACGCCTGCCTGGCTATGTAACAAATGGGGGGTCAGTCAAATGGGATAAAAAATTTTCCACATGAAGACTTTATCACACCCCGTGATCACACCTGACCGGGATGGACAATTTTTGTCGATTTTGACCTATACTGTAGTACGAAACGGCATAGTTGGAAAATACAAACAAAAAGTAAACATTAATAAACCGAAGCAGACATTATTAAAGTCGCAATACAAGATGCAATTTGTTTAATTACAACTAAAAATATTTCGAAGACACCATGTTTACATAATTTCGTCCTAACGGGACGGGATATTATAGGTGGATAAAAACCGTCATATGAACACAGAAATAATTAATCCCATGCACTTCAGGTGAACAGACCCATAAACTGGTTTGACCTGTAAAAATATATTTACTTGATAGTTGGTTGTGTATAGTTTTGCTTGTCTAATCAACATGTATATATGTTAAAGAAAGTTCTACTTATTAAAAGCAAGCAATGTCAAAAATATCTTATATTAACCTGAAAATTGCAATTAAGAGTGCATTAATATTCATATGCTGGTATTAAAAACTGTATTTTGGCAACAAAAGCAAGAACGAATTAATTTCGCAGCAAAAGCAATATGATGAGCGGTGGTGTTTTTAGTTCGAGGTTTTAACCTTGTGAGCTTAGCTCATTACAACAGCTAGGACAATATGAATCTGTCAGAAAAAGAATTCATGATGTGTAATATTTTTGGAACAGAATATGACTTCATCGGAAAGCTTCCGTCTCATTCATTGTATATAAACCACATTATCGTTCTTGCAATAAACAGCTTCTTGGTGATACCAACAATATTACTGAACGCTATTTCAATAATGACCATTTCAAAGTCATCTCAACTGAAAAGCAAGCCTTGTTATTTTATCATTCTTATTCAATCTGCAGCAGATTTGGGAGTTGGTGTTTTGGGGATACCTTTATATCTTGCCAGTCTTTCTGGTGAAATAAGAGGAGATTCAAACTGCTTTGTAGCAGTTCTATCGTACAGTTTATCGCCTATAACAATTGGGATATCGACGCTTTTATTATTTGGGATGACGTTGGAAAGATACATTGCAGTACTACATCCATATTCATACAGTCGAGTGACAAAGAAGAAGATTTTGATCTTTGTATGTTTTGCTGTTAAAGTTGTCGTTTTCGTGGTTATTTTCTCGTCTGCATTTCGAGTACAGCGTGCTATTTTCATAACTGCAACGGTAACACTGTTTTTCATTTTCTCTGCTTTTGTCTACACAAGAATTTATCTGGTCATCATAAAGATGGTCGACTCACAAAACATCACGCACAGCGTTGCTGGCACAGAACGAAACTTAACAAGAAAGAAACGTTTCCTCCAAGAAATAAAGCAAGCGAAATCTTGTTTCCTTGTTGTTTTGTGTTTTTTTTCCCTGTGTGTCTTGCCAGTGATACTGACATTCATTGTCGTAATCAAGGGCAACCGATTGGAGGTGCAGGCGTTTTATGCCTGGACAACGACGCTTGGCATGTTGAATTGTAGCGCTAACTCGCTGATATTCTTTTGGACCAAAACCATGTTGAGAAGGGAAGCCGTAAAGATGTTGAACTCTGTCTTAAACCATAGTTCATAGACATTTGGGGGAGGGAGGGTGGGCAACCACGCTTATGTGGCTGTCTTAACTGTTAACATACTAGTTACCAGGTCTCTGTATCTTGTTTGTCCAATTCTTTGCTTCCATCAAAAATGAAGGAACTTTTACGGTTTCCATTTATAAAATCGTTTTTATAGGTGTCTACGGCAGACATTATACCAATACAAAACAAGAGAGACATGATAGGTAGTGTGTTGCTATGACAACAACATAAACGTCCAAAAATGTTTGTTTAGCTGCATTTACTAACTGTACCAAATTTCATTTCATTTCGTTAAATCACTTCTGAGATATTAGACTTTCCTCTTTTTGCTACCATCTCAAGCACAACTAATGATATCATAACACAAAAATACAAAAGCCCAATGACTTGAGAACGAGATGAGCTGTGTTCAGGCCATTCTTCATCATTTTCAAGGCACTTTGTAATAATGCATAAAACATGTGTGTGTGTGTGTGTGTGGGGGGGGGGGGTCGTGTCATGTGCTCTTTAAGGTAAAAAGTTTTAAGAACTAAAATTTCCAGCGGCAAAATGTGCCCCAATATTTCGCAAAGTGTTCGTCCATTGTCTAAAATCTGGAGTGTAAGCACAATAGAATTAAGTCGTTACATGAGACCGAAAGGAAGCAAAAGAAAGACGATTTTGCTTCTCCTGTGGTGTTGCCTGTACAATCACGGTTTACATGAAAAATGGATATAAAATAGCACAGACCAGGTCTGAGACGAATTTGGCGCGGGATAAATGTATATATTAGAATGTGTTATGAGTCAATGTATATATTTAATGTAGTATGGGTCAAATCCATTGATGTCATTACTATAGCAAAGTTGGACAGTTAATAATTCATGAAGAAAATTCAAAAGAAAGGTTTAATCATCATTTTAATCATCATTTAAATCATCATTTAAATGTCTTAACCATCTAGTCGACTTTGATTTTAACCTTACCATGATCTCCCATATACATAGCCATAAAATACACCAGAATAACAACTACTACCTTCCACGCTCACGTATACGAATTGGGGAAACTCATTGCCTATTGAACTAAAACAATCTACTAATCTTAATTTCTCTAAATCTAAACTAAAACAATTTATGTAAGTAAGTTTTATCTAATTAAGTTGAACAATTTATCTAATTATGTTGAAATTTTCCAACAATGAAGCATAGTTATATATAATCCATTTGTAAATATTTTATAGTAATTATGTCAAACATTTTATCTAATTAAGTTGAACAATTTATCTAATTATTTTGAGATTTTTCAACAATGAAGCATAGTTATATATATACTATGAACAGCCAAAAGAGATGCACAAAATGCCCTTTAAACTGGAACACTGGGTATTAACATAAAGCATAAAAAAACATATAAAAGTGGATGTAGGCGAGACAAGCATAGGCCATAGAGTAACCTACCTAAATAGATTCTAAAATATTTATTTGACTAGTTTCACCAAACTTTATACCTCTTTTAATACTCTTCGTTGATCACAATCGGGCCAGTCATCAATACAAAACTATATTTTCAAGCGGTACAAGAGGGGGGGGCTCTTTAAAAAGTATAAAATGCATAAGGGAGGGCCTTGAAAAGGCATATAATTTTTGAGGGGGGGGCCAAAATTTTTTTCCAAATTTCTAGTTTCTCCTCCATCCCCCCCCCCCCTTGCCATATTTAATGACCGGTCCCTAATCTCTCCCAACTGTAGACATTCAAAATTTACAACATTGATTGCGGATTGCATTTTGGAAATAAGTGAAACTAAAATGATTTCTGATGGACATTCATTTTCACAATTTGTGAAAAGTTGGCCAAATCTTCCGCGAGATATTATTTTAGGGAAGGCGCATATTTCGTGTCACACTGGAAATATAGGAAACAGAAAAGTAGGGTTTGTACTGTTTAATTCTTTTCTATATAGAGTGCTTTGTGCCATAGTTTTCTATACACAGTTTCTGGAAAAAACGCGAAAGCTATGCTCTGGATTATTTTATATACATGCAGCTAAGTTTTCGATGTCTTCGAATGATTAGTTGCGTAAAATATCCAGAACATATAAATTGCATTTGTACTTTTTTTCGGTACTCCCCGCATAACATTGAATGTATACCACCTACAATAAGAGTATACAGAAAAACAACTTATTCATCAACTTACTTTAAAGGTTGCAAATCTCCCGATTTTCCTTTGTCTTTCTTATCTTTTCCTAAGGCTGGAGGTTTGAGATCAATACAAGTTCCAACTCGTATCAACAGACAGGCAAACAAACGCGGAAATTGCTTGGAAACTAGCTCTGTTATTTCCTCCGACCAAAATAGCTCATGAAAAGCATTAGTTACCTAAACATTAAGAAAGGACTGAGCAGACAAGTCAAGAAATCTGCGGTTCTAAATAAGATGCCGAATTTAATATTTTAAATAATTATATTCTTCTATTTTATAACCATCCCCTCTCGCAGCCGGGTTTACATATTTCATATAAACAATATTTAGTAACAAAAGATATGGCAATTTTTCCAAAAGCCATATAGGCTTATCTATACGGAAAGCTTGCCTGAAATTATTAAATACAGTTTGTATATATAGGTAAATTAGTACTAAGATTGCAAATAACCATGCATCGATTGATGATATTAATTAGCATATACCCGGGAGGTGGATATAGTGCTTTCCACGCAATATGATTGGTTGCTCAGCACAGTCTTGTACTATTTACCTCCAGACAAAAACAAAATGGCTTCCTGTTTGGTTCCGATTACAGACGAGCACATTTTGGTCGGTGCTAAACGAAGCTGCAGTTTCGGCAAACACGAAGAAAATCTTAAAGTTTTGTTTACCAGTGTGTAGAGGTATTCTTTAAAGTTATTTCTAATGAATAAAATCAATAAAAGCGTGTAAATACTGTTTTGTGTCAACTATTACGTGAGCTGAAGACCAAATCTTTTTAAATTTAAAATATTTTCGTTGGTTTTTTGCTCATTTTTGTTTTGTTGTGGTATATGCTAAAACAAATATTCACCTCAGTGTCGGTGAATTAATTGTGAATTATTAATTAATAGCAGGGCGATAAAAGTTATAGAAAGTATACAACAACACAACATCCGACATACCGACATAGCAAGTACTGTAGCAGTTCTTGTTTTAGTGTCGTTTTTCGCAACTTTCTCTTGGTAAGGCAGGGTAACGTTCAATAAGTTAACCAAATGATCCAAGACTTCGGGCACAAGTGTCGAATCACCACCTAATGTTTTCCAAATATCGACAGTATCCCTAGAAGTACGATGGAAAATACATGTATATATATATACATATATATATATATATATATATATATATATATATATATAATATATATATATATATGTAATATATATATATATATGTAATATATATATATATATGTAATATATATATGTAATATATATATGTAATATATATATATATATATATATATATATATATATATATATATATATATATATATATATATATATATATATATATATATATGTATAATATATATATATATGTATATAATATATATATATGTATATATATATATATGTAATATATATATATATATATATATATATATATATATATATATATATATATATATATATATATATATAATAGCATGCTAAATGCTGCTATGATAGGAGAGGGTGAAAAAATATTGGAACATTTGAAGCAGTGTTGCACAGTGGCATAATGCAACCTCAGGAGGCCCCCCGTCAATTGGCTGCCCCCGAGTCCCCACCCACTAAAGTACAGTGGTATTTGCATGAAATACTTCATTTTATCGCCGTGTAAAGTTTAAAGCCTTTGCATGTTTTTGTTGCACTTGCAACATTGTTTATCGCAAAACTAAAAGCAACTCAGCTAGAGGTAGGCCTATTGTCAGAAGTCTCAGAATGTTTTGGAATTACTAATTCATGTATTTTAATAACTGCTTTTCTGTTTTTCATTATTCAATTCCTTGGAAATGTACTATCATTGTTGGTCATTTTTAATTATGTGGGCAAATATGGCTAAAAATTATTATATTTTAGCAATTGCCGGCCCTAGCTTTGGACAAAGCCTCTTTCACAGGTGAATGAAATATGGAGCCAAAACACATTTGGGAAAAGAAAACAAACTTTTGTGGCTATTTATAGGTTTATATATGCCAGAAAGCACTGCAAGGATAAATTTTCCCGCCAAAACAGATTTAAGTACAAGGTTCATAATGTATAGTGTTTTGACACGCCGTATTTCTGCTCGTAAAATTGACAGATGGCACATTCTGTATTAATGTTTGTACTGTAGAGAAAGAACAAGTATCACTTCATATTTCCATTACAAACGATCTTTGTCAGGATGGTAAACAAATCCTACAAACCTGAAATTCTATTGCCATTCCATCCCTCGTATTCAGGCGGTAATTGTCTGCCTTAATACAATCACGATCGAAATTTTGCAACAGAAAATACCGCGATTACCGTCTTGTTTTGCCATAATGTAGATAACTATATCCTTTAACCGCCTACTAAGTTTTCCGGAGGTTTTTGGTTCAAGAAATCGTAGTTATATTACCTTTTCTTCGACCACACAATTAATTAGGGAATAGTCAAAAAAGCCTGGGGACTAGGTGCTCTGACGGATCTGAAATAGCCGGTCTAGCCCTGTCCGTTTACCACAAGGTGAGATTATATCTTAACGTACCGAGGGTTTTCACAGGATTTGTACTTAATTTGTACATATTCAAAGACAAAAGTAAATTGATTTCATAAAATTTTTTTGTTTAAAACTTCGATTCCTTTGCTGATGATGTCATGGCATACCAGCTGGTATTTATAGTTGTATAATTATATAAAAGAACTTGTGTGTATTTTAACCCATTAAGCGGCAGAGCTTCCCCATTGACGAGTAAAATCGTCTGGCGTTAGACAAGTAAAAAAAATAAGTAGGGCGCACTGGGGCGCATTGCCGCTCAATGGGTTAATATAAACTGTATATATTGTAACTTCAGTTTTAATCTGATGATGATTTTTTCGAAATAAAATCGAAATATCACTACTCATTGTTTTAACCCATATCTTGGGTTTCAAGATGCTGATCTTCGGATTATGTTTTGTCTTATATTTTTTGAAATTGTCGGCTGGTATTGGTTTTTGGTTTATAGCCAATCTCGTACCCAGAGCAATGCCTGTGCATGGGCAAAGGAGGCATTGGCTCTGGGGAAATAGAATTTTTCCTGTTCTGTAATTGGTTTAACGTTTATCAATTGACCAATTGGCTACTAACGTTTAACAACCGGAACCCCAGAATTTAGGGGTTCCGGTTGTCTATTTCCCCAGAGCCAATGCCTCCCTCGCCCGCACACAGGCATTGCTCTGGGTACGAGATTGGTTTATAGCAAGCTTGTTCGATCAATTGGGCATCTTGATTGGCTATAAAATTTCGTAAATTAATTCCAAATGTTCAGTGTTGGAAATAACCGTACATGATTTGTGGTTATACTTTAAAAACAAATTTTGACTTTTATGCACCAAATCTTGCAAGATTTGTTTAGAATCACAAACAAAATTTCGGACCATTTTTGGATAATAAATTTCAACCCTGATGTTTGATCAAATTGGAAGCTTGGAGGCAGCTATGATTGTTCTTTTTCATTTATATATCATTCTATTTCTATTGTATGTGTTTTCTATGATTGGATACATATTACATTCCTCATTCGTAACATTTTGGTTTACATTTTGTTAAGTTTGGCTGAGTTTTTCTAAGTATATTTCTAACATACATGTAGCTGCTCATCAGTTTAATAATAGCGAGGTTCCGATTTGACTGCCACTACCGCTACCATTAAGGGAACATGAACCAATCAGATGTGTTAAGTATGTCTACCCGATTAACCAATCACATGCGCAATAGGTCAGCGACAGGTAGCGGTAGTGGAAGTCAAACCTGAACCTTGCTATTGATCTTTGTTAGGAAGCAAACTAAGATATTACTAAGATTTCTTAAGTTCTTACCTTTTTTTCCCAAGGGTAGTGCTTTTGCCCATAATCGTATAAGATTTCCTTCCCTGGATCGATGTCCTTGATGGCAAACAGGCATAATATGGGTTGTCTATTTTTGGCAATGACCATTTTCATTTTGGCATTTATTTCACCTTTGTAGCCATGGTTGACTAGCCTCCCTAGCTTGGGACCATTTTTTGTTTCTTCAGATGCATCATAGCTAAACAGAAAAACAAAAAGATGTGATATTTCTGTATACAATATGTACTTTTTGTTCCTAAAATTGTAAAACACCCAAGGATGTCAAAACACAAAATACAACGAGGCTTTAAGATAATGAGAATTGCCAAGAAAGACAGTCAAATAACAGAGATGCGGCAATAGAATATCTTATCATATTCATAAGGAATTTAATGCACACTCAGACTGGCTGCCCACTTCAAAAAAATATATATATATTTGACAAATTTTGACTGACAAAATAATATAGTCAAATGTATGTCTTGTGCATTACAAATCTTGCACCAAAGTACTTGAACACTTTAGATGAAAGAGTAAACAGCCATTCAAAAGCAGTAATTTTTAACTGACCATCTTAAGCTTCTATTGCATTATAATCATAAAATGGGATATTTTTAATTTAATATGGCCATAATCAACCAGTTTGAAATGACGACAATTTAATGAGCTGTTATAAACATCATAATATGTAATAATAATATTTAAATTTTGAATAGTGCAAATATACATAAGTATAATGACCAAATACACTTAGTACATAACTGATATTTGAATATAATTTTTAGAGGTATTTCACAAGCTAGCCATTTGTGTGGTACGAGTATGTATTAACAGCTGATTACAAGAGACGAGACATGATCAAATTTATCATCAAAGTCAGATTCTACCTATTCATCAGATTTTGGTTAGTATAGGTACTGTTTAATAGTTAATTGTCATTTTAATGCTTACTATAAAGTTTTTCCTTCAAACTTGAAGAAATATCTGCAAATTAATTGATTCTCGTCACTCTCTTCTCGGACCTTTGCCACTTCGCCAGTGATCAGTTCCCCACTATACTCGAGCAGGAACTGCCCTTTCACAAAGGGTTTAGTGGTGAAAACTGCTCTTCCTAAATTAAAAGAGTTATTTAATTTAAGATTCCATTTGTAGATTTAATGGTACTAACATCCCACAAGCAGTGGCAGATTTATACCAGTTATGGTGCCTGTAAATCTTAGGGACAAAAAATTTTTAGAGACAAAAAATAATTCTAATCAACCGTGAATTTTCTGAAAATCATGGGCCTCATCATGGAAGCCTGGGCGTGTATGCTTCAGCCTACTCAGCCTATTGGGTAATCTGCCACTGCCCACAAGCATATCAATTAATTGAAAGATCAGACTTGGGAAGATCTGATCCCTATTTTGCACCGTAATTGTCTGATGGCATTAACCTTGATATTTATAGTTAATATACACCTTGCAATGAGGGGCTTGTACCGGTGTTGTTCAAGTGGGATTCGAGATTTTAAGAGAGATATTGGTTGGGAAGTGGGATTTTATATCATTGCGGGAAGCATGATTGATAAGAAAAACATGGCGAGATGCGGGAAAGTAATCCATGTTTAGCGGGAAACGGGATAAATCAACAAAACTTGCAGCTGTATTTTAGGTTATTCTGCCTGTCATTTGTTTTAAAAATTAACTGCAATTCAATGATCTTGCTTCACCTATCCCACTTGATTCTCTGTTATTCGATCATTAATGTGCCTATTAGCAAGAAAAGCAAGAAACGTCGACGTGGAAATTATGTTTGCGTGCTCAATTTACGGTTCGAGGATGATATTGAACATTTGTTCCTCACCAACCCCCCATTTACATGTATCATTGCGGCTTTCATAAGAGTCGCGATTTAGAGGCATTTAGTAATTTTACACTCTGTTATATTGTATTCTAGTGTATTCAAATTGTATTCTATGTCGTTATCACGTTATTCGAATACCTGGTTATTTGTTGTTGACTTCTAAATCATAACCGTTTTGAACAGTATGAGAAAAAGGCAGGGGCAGGAAATTGGGATGAGGAATGGCGGGATAACGGGATTTGAAGTGAAAATTGGTCTGGATTTGGGAACCCGGTACAGGCTCTCTCTCTGCAATGGCATCACCTAAGTAAATTTACATGAACTTGTGCTTAGAGTTCCACAACTGGCCTCTGTAGCTCAGTTGGGTAGAATGCTGCATGTGAATTGCAGGGCCGCAGATTGAATCCAGCCAGAGGGTTATACCGTAGTTGCATTATTTGCAACTGCTCCTGGCTTGGTCTTATAAATGTATGCAAAAGGAAACCGACTTGTTTGTTCAACCTCAATATCCTCCAACAGTAATCAAATCTGGGAGCCCACAATATTGGTGCAGTGCTCTGACTGCTGACCAATTACAGAGTCCAATTGCCAAAGAATGATTACAAGTTCTTGAATATAGTCAGTGATCTAGGGACCAGGGCTCCGGCATAACCTTTGGGTACATGTTAAGATGAAGTGCCCTCAATATAATATATGATACAAGTTGAGGATACTGAATTGAACTTCTAGTTTAGAGTATTCTATATTAGGTTCATAGGAAATTTACATAGAATAAAATAGACATATTTAATCAACTCCATTTTGTTTGTTAGCTGGATTTAATCGGTGCAGTTAAAAAATTGTAATTTGCTTGGAATGTTTTACAATAGGATACAGTTTTCCTGTGGTACGCGAAACAAATGTGTCGTGCTTGCTGTTTTCATCGAGGATTAAACATGTCGCCAAAATGTAGTAAGTGGGTTTTATAACCTGGTGGGAAATTTTAAAATTGCCCACAGCGTAATGCGACTGCAATTTGTGAATAAGTCAAAAACTATATGGAAAGGATTCTTCAAAGATGAATCTTACAAACAAATTTAAACGCGCAAACAGTGTAGGTGTGTATGGGCCTTACGAGCCTTGTAATGAAGATTGCATTCAGTATAAACGATACTTCTAAGTACGCCAAAGACAGAAAAATGTTATCGCCAATGGTTTGTGTTACGCCACATTGCAGTAATATGTCAATACTAACACAGAACTTCAAGTCAATACAATTACTACGCGCTCTTGTCTCAATTTGATTCGCTTCCACGTGCGTAAGTTTAAAATGAATCGACCGTAATTCTTAGGTATACCTTTTACTGGTAGTTGACGAATCTCGAAGCCTTCAGGATCTTCTTTCTTATCATGAAGACGCTTTGCGTTTTCCACCTCCGTTGTCTCCTTCACTAACTGTCTCCGCGCCATACCAATGCTTTTATTTTACTTCCGAGTTTGATGTACTTTCTCTCTTGACGGCTACTGCAAATGGCAAGTTTCGTGTAGAAGCTGATCCTGTAACACAGTCCTATTTGCATATAAGTCGCGGTTTGCTGCACAAGCGAGTTGAGATAATGACTTGGCATCACATGTTATCTCACACCTTACGCAGCGAGCGGAATTAATGACTTTATTTGACATGTCATGTTTCACACCTTGTGTGTCAAAAACAGAAAACCATACCTGAGGAACAAAGAAAAAATACTTCAAATAGTAATTTCATGAGTTTTTCAAAACAATTTACAAGATTAGACTGTGTCAAACATACCTTATTACCCTGCATATAAGCGCTGCACCTGTAAGCGAATTTTCTGCAGTTCTGGAGAATTGAGAAAAATTGGAGTAAAAAATGACGTAAGAAATCGCGCTCAAGAATATTTTGTCATTGAACAGTTTTGTGTGTCGCTAGAATACATCGTGCAGTTTAGGAATGTAAAATATGAATGTTAAAATTAGTAGGATCAATGTGTCTTTGTAAATTTGATATATTGTTTTGGTAACATAGCATCCTTTGAAAATCGTAACTTGTTCAAAAACAGGAAATATGTGATAATAAAATTTCGCCAGAAAGATTGCCACTGAAAAAAATGGCCTCTGACAAGGCTCAAAATAACGGACGATAGGTTTCTGGTCAAAAATAACCGGTGAACTTGATTTTTTAGCTCGGTCAAAATCTATTTTTGGCAGGTCACTAATACGCATATACTAATAGCAGAAGAATTTATTTAGAGACATCTCTTTTATTGTTTCACAGTGTCAGTGACGTTCTAAATGCTCAAGGTGTTTGGAATCACATTGTATAAAGGTGAATAGGCAACGTTTTATCATTGTTACTGTAGTGCTTACGCGGGTAAATCTGTATCACAAGCATTTAAAATTCTACTGGAAGGCAGGTGTCCCAGCAGATTTGGACCCCTCTCAAAATGGACCCCCCGGTCCAAATCCGCTAGCGAATATGTGCCTATGGGGGTCTTTATTCGCTAGTGGATTTGGACTCCCCCCGCGAATTTGGACCCCTCACGTATTTTATCATTGTAACGTATTGTATTTTGAATATTGCATCAAAGCGTTTTAAATCGTCATAAATCTCATCTGATTTATGTAAAAAACCGTTCGAAGATTTTTAGATTAAAAAATTCCATGAAAGCTTAGATTTTTAGATTAAAGAATTCCGTCAAAGTTTATGATTTATAATTTTTCTGCAACATAGGTTTATTTCTATGATCTTGGAATGTGCGAGAAGCGAATGAAGCATTCACAAGTATTTTACGCCTTGGAATTGCTATCTGCTCTGACGCTCAACTGCTCAAATAAAAACGGAAAATGAGAATATATTTCAAATTATTTTTGCCTTAACTCATTCTCATCCGGTCGAAAAGTAGCAATTTCGAGTGGTGTTGTTTCAAACGCTTATATCTCTCAAATTATACATCGCACGGAAACAGAAATTGCATCGTTCGAAAGAGGAGGACTTCTGCTTTCCAACGATACCAATTTCAATTTCATCCAGAGCTTGGTTAACAATTTACTCGCATAAATTTGCATAAATTATGATATAAAAAAATGTTGCAATTATGCATAAATGTATTTAGCGGTTCAAATTTCAAATATGTCAAAAAAATTTATGAAGATGACTGAAAGACACGGTTATGATCTACAAGTACCCGAAGTTTCATGCATGTAGCATAAATAGAAATATTTTTATTGAATTTTTATATAAACTAGGTAGTGGAATAAAATTTACATTTTGTGCTCACATGAAACAAATACTTTATCAAAGGTCCTTTTTTATTGCTGCAACATGTTATCAATACAAATTTCCAATATTTCTTACTCTCCAAAGATAGCATGGCACCAAATTAAGTCTGTGATACCCACAAAAGAACACTCAAATCATGATTAGCCAAATGTCTTTATTTCTACAATTACTACATACATTCTTAGATAATCGTTACACCATTGGCTTTAGTTATTAGTGGCATAACCAGCCTCAAGATTTGGTCATGCTATTCAAATTTGAAATAATCACAGACTACTCATTTGTTTAGAAATTGATTGTTTTCACAATCTAGAACATGAAGATATTTGCAAATAGCATGACCAAGTGTTGTTGGGCTGGCATCATCATAATTAGTAGTTATAAAAAAGTAATGTTTTCCAAGGCAGTAATGTTTGCTAAAGCAGTAATGTTTGCCAAAGCACATAATTGGATTATGTGGTGAAAATATTTCCTTTATATTGTACTACAAAAGATACACCAAACTGATATCAGATCACCACGTCATACCCAAATCTGTTGCGATGAATATCTGGACTTCTTCCTGTATAAATTTCAAAGTCGCAATATAACCATTAGGATTGTCTGCAGCAACCCACAGATTTATTCCCCACATAGTAGGTCATCTAGCTTTCATGAACTGCCTAACCCCCAACCTATTTCTTGATTTGACAGTGTGTTTGTCTGCAACAACAATATTCTGTGACGGCTGGTACAGTTGTTGATGCAGTTTATTGCTGTAGTCTTTAGTACAGGATCTACCATATTCACAAACGCCATAAGCGCTTTGTACCTAACCCGAGAAATTATGTCTATTGCCCACATACCATGATATAAGGTTTTTACACTCCAATAATTTTTAATCTCACTGTCGACCTTTAGCAAACCTGCATATTATACTAAAAGGCAATCAACCTCTCAAGGTTCGTGGACTGCAAGACCCTTTTTTATTAGTATATGGGGATAACTTTTGAGTTATTTGTACGTGGGCATATGTATTGGTATGGCCAGGAAACTACCTCCTGAAGCATTCCCTTTATTTAGTAAAAAAGAGTCGAATGAACTCAAGCTCACAGTTCGTTGAACCGAATGAACTCAAGCTCACAGTTGATCGAAATGGATCCTGGACATGTCAGTGAGGAGCAAAATCTGGGAGAACATTCCTGGCGTCAGGATCATCATATCCGTCATGTACTATGGGGCCTAGTGGGGATGCTAGACAGGGAGCTTTT
>CACRXK020005477.1:0-27938 GCA_902702795.2 Paramuricea clavata
AAAGAATTGGTCCTAGTATAGATCCTTGAGGCACACCAGACTTTATCAGAGCTGGGTTGGATAGGGATGATGCAATTTGTACTACTTGGTAACGATCATTTAGATACGATTTAAACCATTTTAAAGCTATTGGAGTAATGCCATATTGTTCTAATTTTTGCAGTAGCAATCTATGATCGACCAGGTCAAACGCTTTAAAGTTTTAACAACAACTGCCAAGTTCACAAATGCCCGTCCAAAAGACGGGTCGGCGGGCCTCTGGCTAAGACCATGTTTCCAGCTTCTTGTGATTTTCCATCCCAGATGCGCAAGCCCTTTAAAGCCTGGCGCACACGATGCGATTTTAGTCGGCCGATAAAAATCGTTTGACTAAAACTAACAAAATCGTTGTGTGTGCGGTGTCATTTTTAACCGATTTTTGTTGCTCGATTTTAATCGGACATCATCAAAACGTTTTGATATTATACGATTTTTATCGGTGGAATTTTAAGTATAACCAATCAGATTTCATGCTGTGATCACGTTCTTGTATTTATTTGACAACATGGCGGCTACATTTCAGGGAGCATATTTTTTTCGTAAGCGTGTGCGGAGTATACCGATGTATATCGGTATGTCAAACGATTTTATCGGTCGACTAAAATCACATCGTGTGCGCCAGGCTTAAGTTCAGTTTTTAACTTTTTAGTTTGTTTTGTTGGCTTCTTTGCCTGTACTATAAATAATTAAGAGGCACTGGACTGTGATAGTTGACTCAGTTTTTTTTCGTTGGGATATACGTCGGCATACGCAAGCAAAGTGCCAAAGAAGCAATGATTACACATTAGAGTTATCGGTTTTACAGTACAGAGTTACATTCGGTTATATTATCATCTGTTTATTATTCCTTGATCTTATTATATATCAAATTAGTTCACTTGCATGAACTGTATTTGCGTTAGCTTGCTATTGTAACAATATTTTGCGCTCTTTCTGTTTTGCCTTGCACAATGTTCGTGACCTATACATGTTATAATCTACTCAATTTATCCATAATATATTAAAAATGTATTAAAAATCTGATCTTGTATAGAGATATTTGGCTGCAAACTGTGAGACTTCATCAGCTACCAAAATATTCCACCCATATACTTAAAATTTTCACTGTTTTTTTGTATTTTACGTATTACGTGACGTTTATTAATTCTCAAAATTATGTTTCAAATCTCAGCCCAAAACGCATGAAATGGCATTTCAGAGACTCTAGATATAAAATTTCCCGGGTGGGATGCCCCTGGACACTGTACGAGGTCTCGCGCTATCGGCGATCGAGTGCCCTTTTCAAGATTCTGCCCCCAACGCTTGTCAGTAAGTAGTATACAAAATATGGGTTCTGCGTCGAGTGGAGCGGGCGGAGCACTAGAGCTCCACCCATTACGTCATCAGTATATCATATCATACCAATTACACGCTTGTAATGTATTTAAAGAGTGAGTGTCAACCACAATCCAGTGCGCGCTCGTGTTTGTTTATATGCGAGTTAAGCCTGCATAACAGGCAGTATCGGCGGGCACGAAAGGCAGACGGATGATAATGATAAGAGTCACACTTTTCCTCGACTTTTGCTGTTGTACTTATTAAAAATGTCAGATGAATCGTCAGATCCAGACTTAGCAGAAGAGCGGTATGATCCAGAGGACAATTTAAATGCTTACGGCTCACCTGTTTTCCGACCTCCAGATGATATTAATATTAATGAGATTGTCGAGCAATCAGTTATTGGCATTGTTCATCCCACAGACTCGCTGTGGGTCTTTTCAGAGAACCCGAAAAGATCTTTCTTCATAAGCCAACCGTTAAATGTGTCCGTCCGTAACCTTATTCGCGTTGTTTGTATCCCATAACTGGGTCGGCCACGCTTCGGAGCTTTACCGCTCATAGAAGCTACTTTGTATATTCGAGAAATATAGCAAAATATACGTTTTTATAAAAAATATCCGCGCAAGTCATTCGATTCAGATACCTCCTTTTCAAAATTACAAAAAATTAATAATTTATAAGAAGGATCGGAGAAATACTTCACGGATTAACTCCAACAATGATTATGCGGCCCAAAAAATGGCCGCAGGCAAAGAACACAAGCGCGCACTGGATTGTGGTTGACACTCACTCTTTAAAGAATGTGGTGGACCGATGATTACTAGCGTTCTAAGAAAATTTTTACGGTTTGATACTTT
This sequence comes from Paramuricea clavata, assembly GCA_902702795.2. Classification (NCBI taxonomy): domain Eukaryota; kingdom Metazoa; phylum Cnidaria; class Anthozoa; order Malacalcyonacea; family Plexauridae; genus Paramuricea; species Paramuricea clavata. Next base: position 2,217 of record CACRXK020005477.1, read on the forward strand.
GCTAATATATTTATCTCCACATATATTCCTTCTAACAAACTTAACACATTCTCGATATATATTCTACTAAAGTTATTGTAATGCTTGTGGGACGTATACATTGTACGCATGCGCAGTGAGAATTGCGTATTACGAAAATTCCTGACTTATAGGAGTTTGCAAAATTCCGGGGGGAATTCTGCAGAGAATATCCCAGTTTAATTCAAAATTCTCCAAAATCATAAAGACAATAGAAATAGAGAGTATAAAAGGTGTACTTGAATTCATTGTATTACAAGGTTTTATTAGATTATCTTAGAGTGTCCACTAGTTTAACACCATCCTTGGTCTTACCTGGGGATGTATTCACCATGTTTAGGACTGTTAAACAAGGAATAATAAAATCTAGACATACATATGAAAACACAACAATAATGAGGTTTACGAACGACTCTTATTACAAAAAACATTTAAATTGTTGTGCGTAATTTAAATGAAATCAAACACATTATGCTCTAAGAAGTAGACCACATTAACTTTGTAAACGTCTCGAAGAAATAAATGTATTTTAAGATTGAATTCTTGTGTAAACTTTTGGCTGCAAAGCGCTCCTGCATTGTCTGAATTGCTTTCTCTCTTCCAATATAAACCTCATTATTGTTGTGTTTCCAACCCGCACGGATAACCCGCGACGCCCGCTCAATGAATATCCTAATCTACCCGTATGTATCTACACAGTAGAAAATGCAAAGCTCTGATAAAAAGTTAATCAGCCCGGGTACCCGAGCTGGCTCGCATCCCCGAGATGAATTTCACCACGCGTTTACATGAAACTTACATGAAGGGCTGGCCCTTCTTGTTCTAATATATTTTGCGTAAACAACTCCTTATATGGAAGTTGGTTCCTTATGTGGGAGTTGTTTGTGCATTCTGAATTATTCTAATTATTTGCGCAGGCGTATCTGCTAAATTTCCAGCCCAACTAGGAGGGCTAGGCCTCCCTGTTGTGTTTATATATATGGAAAACTACCCAGCCCGTTTAACCGAGGTCTCGGGTCACACGAAGCGGGCCCTCGGTTAGGCGGGCCAGCTCGGTTCTCATATAAACGCAACACGATATTTAGTAGGAAATATTAACAAAGACGGGATCCCGTCTAAAGCGAACTAGCTCGGGTACCCGAGCTGGCTCGCCTCATATAAACAACCCCTTAGAAGGAATATATGTGGAGATAAATATATTAGCAAAGTATTAAACCGTAAAAATTTTCTTAAAACGCTAGTAATCATCGGTCCATCACATTCTTTAAATACATTACAAGCATGTAATTGCTATGATATGATATACTGATGACGTAATGGGTGCTCCACCCGACGCAGAACCCCTATTTTGTATACTACTTCAGTCCTTCCGGCGCCCCTGAGAATCACCTTTCATATTTTGAAGCAATTACTTTGCATGACCTAGCTCTAATAAACCTGTAAATCAAATATCCTGGTTCACTTTTTGTTTAGTCCCAAGCTGTCCTCGAAATGTCGCAGTGATTGTTGAAGACAATGTTCTTGAAGTGTGGTGGCTGGCACCAGAATATCCATATGGTGAAATTAAACATTACATAATGTCATGGATGAGAAGTAATGGAGACGAAAATTATAGGAAGAAAAATACAACCTCAAGTCCTTGTAGGATAGAAAATTTAGGCAAGTATTTTCAAATACTTAAAACTTACTATTATGCTTGCCCATTGTAAACAAAACATCATAGTTAAAATATTAGCCCAAGTTTAAAAAAGCGAAGCAGAATTTCGTAAGAAGCCAAGTTAATAACTGCAAATTCGATGTCTGAATCCAAACTTCACTGTGCATTTCCAACAATGTAAGTCCCATTTTATTTGTATAGAGGTTCAATTCATTCAAATCGAAATTGAAATAAATTATCTTATTTTATCTTGAAAAAAACTGGCATGCATAAATTTGCAAAATTGGCCCCCATCCATTCAAATGGGGGTAACTGCTGGAGTATTCTTGGCTTCAATTTTACTAAAAGAGATGCGCTATCTAGTTTATATAAAATATCTAAGGTCCCCGCACGTAATATGATATCAATTTAAGGTATATACCAGAAAAGTTTAAGTTTTAAAGTTTTTTTCCTGCAAAGCATTGGTGCGTATAATATCGCAAAACATTGGTGGCAATAGATAAAAACTGCTTCAGGTATTGTGACGCGGTATATATAAGTAGATGTACGCGAGGTTCGGACTCTTCACTCTCTTCTCTGGATCATGGATTAGACTGAGGCAGTGAAAAGTTAAAAATGTGAGTGAAACCGGTATTTCAACAAGATCTTTATTGGTCGTTTTTATCGTTTGCGTAAGGCATGTTTTATACGTCGAATTTTGGTCGCGTCGAATGCAATTAAGACAATAGATAATGAAATGATAACCCTCATTAAACATCATTATCTGTTGTTCAACGCGACCGAAATTCGAAGTATAAAACAGGCCTAAACGATTGTAAATGAAAGAGTCATTGTTCGAGCAATAGCCATAGGCGGCTCATTAAATGTTGTTAGTTTACATAACTACTGCAGTAAAAAATGTTAAGGAAAGGCAGAACATCTCAAATTAGCGAATTGTAGATTACCACACTGACACTGACCTGAAAGATCAAGTGTCTTAAAATTCCTAATTTTCTGTTTTCTTCGTCGTCGTAAAATCGAGTTTGCGTTCGCGCATCGCAGGCTCAGGGTGCAACGATTAAGCCAAATTGCCATCGATTCTTCGATTACTCGATTTGTAATATAATAGTAACAAGCTCGTATTTATGTACGTAATAGCCGGCTTATGCCATGCTTGTGGTACATTTTTTTGTTTATTGGCCCATACACTTGTACACACGCGCACAATTCTGAACCCCAAGGTCCAGTTTCAAAATGGCGGCTTTTCACTGAGTGATCAAAATATATTTCACACACTTTCGTTGAATTTTCAAAGAATTGTGCCAGTTTCCTATGGATTTTCCTACGTTGTGTCGCACTCTGGAATTTCTTGCGTGTTGAATTAATGTTTTCTTTTCGTATTGAACGCCTCGAAAACCCCAAAATTTGGACCCAGCGAATTTATACAATATAGTGGAATACAAACAAGGACAAGTTAAAGGTTTGACAGTTTGACTACACAACGTAGTTTTAATTAAACAAAATCTCCTAATTTCTTGCGATAGTTTTAGGCAAATGTCGACAATATATCTTTAAATTAATACATGTATTAAAATTCGCGTAGTACTAGAATTCGCGGTGCGCACATTTTAGTACTGCGCGAAATATAATCCGCGCGAAAATCTTTCTGGTAGCTATAGTAAAGATAAAGCGCGCGTTCAAAATAATAACAAGAACTAAACCATTTATTGTATGATTTTCATTTGCCTAATAGTAACATTAGTTCGACGCAAATTTTAATACAAGTAAGGTATGGTATAATATCTCATAATATAACGAACAATGTGCTGTGATTTGCATGTCACGTCACATCCGGTTCCATAGCTATAAATAGTTCATGTAATAATGTTCAAGGTTGTTATTGAATATAGTTTTTTGTACTTTTGTTTGTGTGACTTTTGGTCACTTTATCCGCCTAAATATTGAACCCAAACCTACAATATGGTGTCAGGTGTGTTTGGAAAACACTAGCTTTGATTAGTGACAAAGTTTATTACACCAGGCCGGTGTTATTGTCGCTAAATCTGTGCTAAATTAGTTCGTCGAAATCCAAGATGGCGGGTCTTTCTGGTTTGCCGATACCAAGCATGGACTGGCATTCGCCTGATGCAGCTCAAGCATTTAAGAAATTCAAACCCGATGTCAGTTATACTTCAATGGTCCGTTAAAAGAAAAAAAATTTCAAGGCATGTGGTAAGGAAAATCATTGGAAAAGAGTGTGTCGTTCGAAGGTAACGAAGAAGAACCCCTTCCGAAATAAAGACAACAGGCTTAAAAGTCAAGATAAGCCGAGAAACAAACAAAAGCAGATTGATGCCATCCAGACTGAGATTGCAGATTCCAGTGGCTCCCCAGCAACGCCAGTGGTGGATCAGTTGTATTTTTATAGCTTATCGATTAATCAGATGTCAAAGAGCAACACCCAAGCACTCGTCCAAGTACAGGTGAACACATCTCAAGATGCCAAGCCTTTGTGGTGCAAAGTGGATACCGGTGCAGAAGGTAATGTCATTTCTGTAGAAACATATAAGAAGCTGCATCCAACAGTATCATGTAATGCCAAAGGTGTACCCGTGGTGTACCCGTGGTGGAACAGCCTACAGATTGGGTCAACTCATTGGTTTGCGTCACAAAGAGTAATGGCAATCTACGACTGCGTTTGGACCCAAAGGATTTGAATCGTGCAATTAAGCGCCCTCGCCATTTTACTCCGACCTTGGACGATGTTCTCTCTAAGTTGAATGGTGCAACGTGTTTTTCTATTATCGACGCACGCAGTGGTTATCGAAACATTATATTGGACCAACAAAGTTCACTCTACACAACCTTTAACTCGCCCTGTGGAAGATATAGATTTCTTCGCTTGCCAATTGGGTTGGTATGCGCACAAGATATCTTCCAACGAAAGGTCGACGAAACCTTTAGTGGTTTAGCTGGTGTGACCGGAATCGCTGACGACATCATAGTGTATGGTTACAAGAGCGACCATAGTGATCATGATGAGAACCTGCATGCAGTCATGCAGCGTGCCCGTGAAACTGGCCTGAAGTTCAACATAGAGAAATGCCAAATTAGATGCGAATCTATACCTTTCTTTGGTCATGTTGTTGGTGCAGATGGTCTTCGGCCTGACCAGAAGAAAGTTGAGGCTATTCGTTCCATGGATCCGTCAAACAATGTTGCTGACCTTCGAACATTTCTTGGTATGGTGCAATTCCTGAGTCGCTTCGTACCAGATTTGGCGACATTGGCAGCAGACCTATGGGCACTAACGAAGACCACCAGTGAATTTGTTTTGAGTCCTGAGCACGATATCGCGGTGGATAGGATCAAGAAAGCAATCACCTCTCCAAAGTCCCTGCAATACTTCAATAGCTCAGAGCCTGTTACAATTCAAGTGGATGCATCGCAGAGCGGTATTGGAGCCGTCCTCCTCCAGGACAAAGGTCCAGTAGTGTTTGACATGCTTCTAACAAGCATGCTTCTAACAGAGACTGAGACTCGATACTCTAATATTGAACGAGAAATGATTGCTGTTCTTTTTGGTCTCGAGAAGTTTCACTATTATGTATATGGCAGACCTGTTGTTATTCATACCGATCACAACCCCCTGGAGGCTATATTTAAGAAGCATCTTGCTAACGCACCGCCTCGCATTTCACGAATGATGCTTATAATCCAGAAGTATGATGTGCAAATTAAGTATGTACCTGGTAAGGACGTACCAGTAGCTGATGCCCTATCAAGAATAAGTTCTTGTCGTGGTGATACTCTTCCTGGTCTGGATGTGACCGTCCACGAAGTCCTCCTATGTCTCAATGTTAGTCCTACGAGAGTACCCCAGATCCAGGAAAAAACCATGAAGGACACAACCTTGAGCGTTCTGTGCAAGATTATCTCAGAAGGATGGCCAGAGAAAAGATCAGAATGTCCAGCATACCTCCATCCATACTGGAACTATCGGGACGAGTTGACTGTATCAAATGGTCTGATATTGAAAGGCTCACGTATCGTAATTCCAAGGTCTAGAGGTATTGCAAAAACTACATTATGCTAACCAGGGCGCTGAAAAGTGTAAGTTAAGAGCCAAAGGATCAGTCTTCTGGGCAAATATCAATCGAGATATTGAAGAGATGGTCAAGAGTTGTTCACCCTGTCAACACCATCAGAATTTGAACACTAAGGAACCCCTTGTGTCACATGATGTCCCTCCACGACCTTGGCATACCCTGGGCTCAGATATCTTTCATTGGAACAATGCTGATTATCTACTTGTCACAGATTATTATAGCAAATTCCCTGTCATTCGCAAACTACCAAACCTCCAATCATCGACTGTTGTTGCCAATCTCAAAGCTATCTTCGAGGAACATGGTATTCCAAGCAAGATGATTTCCGACAATGACACACAGTATACCTCATCTACCTTTCAAGAATTTAGTCGTACGTATGGTTTTACACACGTTACATCAAGTCCTATGTACCCTCAATCTAATGGTCTTAGTGAAAGAGCAGTACAGACGGTGAAACGATTGTTGCAGAAATGCAAGGAATCTAACCTTGATCCTCACTTAGCTATGCTGTGCTTGCGAAGCACTCCCCTGAGTCACGATCTTCCATCACCTGCAGAACTATTAAACTCCAGAATCTACCAAACTAATCTACCAGCTGTATCAAGTCCATCGTGTTCGGCTAGCGGAGATGTCAATGTGAAGTTACAACATCGACAAGACCAGAAAAAGATTCTGTATGGCAAGCCATCAAAGTCTTTACCCACACTTCCAGTACGCAGTCATGTTCGCTTCTTTGATCCTGGGTCTAACGTCTGGCAGCCTGGTACTATACAAGGTGTAGCGTCTACCCCTCGGTCGTATGTGGTAGAGACAGAAAGAGGTTCATTCCTGCGAAGAAACCGAAAACATCTTCATCCAACTGGTGAAAGTTTTAGCGGTGACAGTGAAATCCAGCTCAGTGATAACATTCCGTTTGAAGTTTGCGCTACAAGTAAGGATTTACAAGCTGATGATGCAAGGAATCAAATGTCAACCAGTGAAGATCCCACAGTTCAAAGTACAGTGAATGCTGTCGCTCCCCCTGAGCTTCGAAGGTCAAGTCGAAGAAACAAAGGCAAAATGCCTGAAAGACTGAACTTGTGAACATTATCTATAGTGTTATTACTAGAACATTGTCATAGTTTACTTTTAGATGAACATTTATTTAGGTAGTCGTAAATGAACAGTCTGAAAAAGAGAAGAAAAAAAAAGTTTTTTTAGAGAAGAGGGGATGTTGTGATTTGCATGTCACGTCACATCCGGTTCCATAGCTATACATGCTTCATGTAATAATGTTCAAGGTTGTTATTGAATATAGTTTTTTGTACTTTTGTTTGTGTGACTTCTTGTCAATTTATCCGCAAAAATATTGAACCCAAACCTACAACACAATGTAAACTAGTCATACATTTCGCCGAACATACTTCGGCCTCTTTGGACATCGTATCGTATCGTAAAAATGTATTTCATGACGCTAGCCTCATCAACATAAGTTGGCTTTCATGAGGGGCGTCGTCAATTTATATATAAAGTATTAATATTTACAAGAGAATAAATAGAAACAAAGAAAAAACTAATTACAAAAGTGCATGCTGGATACAGGAGGTGTATAACATATCTTTTTCGTAATAGTATTATTCGAACCAGAATCCAAAACACTATTTAGAGTGTTATTTTCAAGCTTGTGTCTTCAGATTTTCATCTTTTATTTCGGTATTTACAGAATATCTATATTTTTAGGCGGACCATGAAACGTACATCAAAACAAAGCGCTGTTTAAATCGTAGGGGTCTGGAAAACCGGAAATCGATTTTGTAGGTCAAAGGACTCCCAGTGGCATGGTTTGCACGTGCATCGGTCGGGCTATAAAATATGGCCACAGTATAGGGAGGATGATAGTGCCACTCATAGGATAGCAAAGTGTCCGCAGCTTTCAATTCAGGTCCCAGACCTTTTTGGCGGCCAAAAACTCGGAAGCCAGTAAACAACAAGAAATTATAGTGCAGAATAATTGTGTTTTAGCACAAAATGGCCTATTTTCCTTCACCAAAAGCATTAATTCTTGTCGAAGCGACATAGTATACGAAAAAAATAGGTAAACTAAACGTACATGTATCTGCTCATGGTGATTGTACTGTTGCCAAGGGCTTCAATCAATACTCATGCAGTAGCTTGTAAAAATATTACGAGACTAATGTTAAAGCTGCTTTTCTTACTGCTGCCGATAGTTTTATTCCGAAAACATCGCTCAAGCGTTCCCTCACGCATTCTTAAATCACCAAGGATCTATAGACTTCACGCCATCAACATGAAGGAGTTCCTAAGGAGAAAAGCAAAGGCTAAAAACTCGCCTCAACTATGGGAGAAATTTCGCATGACTCGGCAACACGTGAAATGTTGGATTAATGCCAAGACGAGAGAATACTTATCTGGACTTTCTCAATCCTTATACAATAACTCTAAATCATTTTGGAGATTTTTTTAAGTCTAAATCTTCAAAATCTTCCATACCTGATGTAATTAAGATATGGGGTCTTAAACTATTCTCTTCTGAAGAAAAGGCTGATGCTTTTAATACTTATTTTGCGTCAGTTTTTACCTCCGACTCAAATTTTTCTTTACCTTTAATTTCTCCTTCGCAGTCATCATCAAACTTTCGTGACTCAATAACTGTTTCTGAATCCGAAGTTCAATCTTTGTTATCCAGTTTGTCACTGTCTAAGGCTACTGGGCATGATGGCATACCAGCATATCTTTTAAAGCGCTGTTCCGAAGTCATCGCTCCGTCTTTAACATTTCTCTTCGAGTTATCTCTTCAGCAGGGTGTATTTCCTTCTGAATGGAAATCTGCCAATGTGATTCCAATACCTAAGAAAGGTGACGCTCTATGAAGTCACCAACTACAGACCTGTTTCATTACTCTCTCAAGCCTCAAAAGTAGTTGATTTTTAGACAGGTTTCTTCTTTCATTAAGGACTCTTTGTATGACATTTAACATGGCTTGCTTTCGCTGCAATAGGTCATGTGTTACTCAACTTTTGAATGTGTTTCACGATCTCGGTCGTGCTCTTGATTCTGGCAATGAAATTGATCTTCTTTATCTTGATTTTGCTAAAGCTTCTGACTCCGTATCTCAAAGCAAACTCTTGTTTAAACTAAAATCTTTTGGAATTTCATGTCAACTTCTTAACTGGTTCACTGATTATCTCCATAATCGGAAACAGCGTGTCGTTATCGAAGGAGTTTCTTCATCTTTCCTTAACGTTAAATCCGATGTGCCACAAGGTTGTGTCATAGGTCCACTACTTTTCATTTTGTATGTGAATGATCTTCCAGAGGTAACCAAGAATTGTACTGTTGCACTTTTTGCTGACAACAGTAAATGTTACCATGCAATTCAGTCACCAGCCGATCGAGATCTCCTACAGACTGACCTTTACTCTATGCACAACTGGTCGATCTCTTGGCATTTGAAATTTAATGTATCTAAGACGCTCTTGCTCAGGGTATCTCGGAAACGCAACTCTCCAACTCACTCTTACCACCTTAACAATCAACCTGTTAAGATTGTAGCCAGTCAAGTCGACCTGGGTGTGGTTGTGAGCAATGACCTTAAGTGGTCCCCTCACATTGCCAGCTGTACTGCTAAAGCCAACAGTTTGCTTGGTTTTCTTCGGAGAAATTGTTCTCAAATGACTGACACTCGCTGCCGTCGGCTTCTCTATCTCACACTCGTCCGATCTCACCTATCTTACGCCAGTGAGATCTGGACACCTCAAGTCTCGTCACGCGATCTTGCGGGCCTGGAGGGTGTTCAGAGACGAGCTACTAAATTTATACTTCTAAATTATGAGTTGTCTTATCTTGAGCGTCTTAGGAAGCTTAATTTATTGCCAATACCTTACTGGCTTGAAATAAAGGATCTCATTTTTTTCTCCCAATGCAAACAAGGCCTCCACGACCTAGATATTTCCTCTTTTGTCATCTTTTCTTCTAATCGCTCATCTCGCACCCGTTCAAGCAATGACAAATTGCTTCAAGTCAATCCGTGCAAAACCTCTCTTTTTAGAAACTATTTTTTAACCGAATTGTCTTTCTATGGAACAATCTCTCTCCGATCATTCGTAACAGTTCGTCTGTTTCATCCTTTAAGCTCCAGCTCCATTCTCACTACTCTTCTCAATTAAACTCTTCTTTCCATGTTAATAGAATGCGCACTTGGAAAACCTACTGCTCTAAATTCCGTTCTTTCAACTTAATTAAGCTGTCGCTCATAATCTAAACTATTAATTTTTATATAGCGATGTAAATAGTGTTCTAGTCCTTGTCTTTAATGTATGTCTACTTATTGTATTGTATTGTATTGTATTGTATTGTATTGTATTGTATTGTATCAGGTTGGTCTTCACATGGGACTCATGCCCTGTTGACCATACCTTCTATCATTGTTATAATTTTTGTGTGATTGTAAAGTTAATAATTAAATAAATGTTTAAATGAACATATTTTTCTATAAACATCACAAATATTTATTATAGACATTATATACAGTTGACCAGTTAAATGAGGTTAGATTTATAGTATGTCAGATGAAAAAAAAATAAAATGGCTGATATATATTCAACTGCAGAAACTAATTCTGGCCATAACTTCACAAAGATGATATTCAGTTTTATGATGTTCTTGTTCAATCATTTCAGTTTTATAATGTTCTTGTTAAAACATTTTGGGTTCCAAATCTTCTTAACAGTTAATAATAAACTTTAGCAGGCATGCAAGAACATTATAGATGCATGGATGTTGTCAGGATAACATGTGTTGCCAATATACACTTGCAGAGTTTTGAAAGCCTTTTTATAGAATAATTGATACATGACATCAACATTTCTGCTGTTTATAATTGTTCTATTTAATTTCACTTTAGAAAATGTCATAGTCAGGGTTGATGGAGCACAAATCAACTGTTTATGCCAAGTAAATATATCAAATAGGTCATATATTGAAGATCATTCATCAGTGACAAATGATGACAAGTATCGAAATTAGAAGTATAATTGATGCATATAGTTCTTGAATAGAATGATATAATTCAGGAAAACAGATCCATGCAATAATATTTGGTATAGATTTAGTTTTGTACATTGTGTGCTATAAATAAGATCCCATTCTGACATATATAGTTGTTGTTGATTGTTACGAAATGGCGTAGAACTGGGGATCTTAAAATGTATACTGCAGCTTCATACGACCTGTTCTAGAGTATTTTTGTGCGATCAAATTGAACAAATTCAACGCCGGGCTCTGAAAATTATCTATCCTGATTTATCGTATAAAGATGGTTTAAACGAACTCAATTTGCCCACTCTTGTTGATCGGAGGATTTCCTTGTATAAACGGTTTTACGAGAACAATTTTGGCACTTCAACTAAACTTCTGATCTTTTACCTAGAAAGAAATCTCACTCATATAACTTTAGAAATGCTAGAAACATTCCACTTTTTAAGATACGTACAAGTAGATTTTATGATAGTTTTTTTACCAACCTATGTGCGGAAATGGGATTGCCTTGAACCTTTTGAATTTAATAACTTATTACAATAATGCATAAAATTTCTATATTTGTATTGTACATATATTTTTATATATTCTAATCTAAACTATTCTATTTTAATGTTACGTGTTACTTGAGTTTTTCAGTTTCTTTTTTGTAAACTGCCATTCAAGTTTTAATCAATTCAATAGACAACTTGCATGTTAGACAAATTTTTTATCTAACCGATCTAGGCAAAAAAAAAAGTAAATTCCTGTTAAGAACTTATTAAAATTAGTAAACTTGCAAAATTTGGTTGTGAAATGTTGTGAAGCTTGGAAAATATAGCCTTGCAAAGTTTGCATATTTTCAGTATATTTGTATTACGTGCGGAAATTGTTACCATTTTTGAGCCGAAAATGGTAACAATTTCAACTCGTAATACAAATATACTGAAAATATGCAAACTTTGCAAGGCTATATTTTCCAAGCTTTACAACATTTCGCAGCCAAATTTTGCACTTTTACTAATTTCAGTATGTTCTTTTTAGCTATAGTGTTTGATTCCCTTTTCTATGCTTAGATTAAAATTTAGTCTAACATGCAAGTTGTCCATTCAATATAGTACTGGATAGGGGAAGGGGGATATAAATTGTTTACCTGGTGTTCTTGGCAATGACATTCAGTTGCAGAAATCAAGGTGGATGAAGAAGGGAGCACCCCCTCCAGGATATATAGTTATATACTGCAAGTTGGTAATTGTTACTATAAGTATTGTTATAATATAGTCATCCACCGTATATGAGCTGTTCTGCAATCTGATTGGTTGAATTACTCGCCGTATATCAGCTCATATACGGCGAGTGGCGAAAAACAAGATGGCGGTCCACAAACTACATGAGTTTTCCGAAGCAGAAAAAGGAAAATATTCGCTTTGAGAATAATAATATTACAAGGAAAAACTCTCAAAAAAAATTTGACAGGTTATCAAAATACATTTATTACATAGAAATTAGTTTAAATACAAGTTTTTTCAAGAATTAATACCGAAACAACAGCGAAAAAACACGTTCATTGAGAATATAAATTGTTCAGAAAAGTTTGCAATGAACGACAAATGAATTTGCAGTCAACAAGCACTTACTATAGTACCAAACATCTGTATAATATATCTGAGCTAATTCCTGTGAGATATAGAGGTTCTAAAACCATTTCTTTCATGACTTCGTCTTCGAGTTGTAAAACAAAAGTATTTCAAATTTTCAAGCGGTTTTTGGCCGAAAAAATTGTCAACACATTGTAACAATGAATAATTAATTACTGCTTCAGTTAATGGCTATATTAGACTATATTATAAAACAATTATACCATTCGCGCTCGTCGTATATGGCTGATAGCCGACTCGAGCTCATGGTATAATTGTTAAATATTCCAATCTGAAGCTGAATCTCTGCTCTTTATGCAGCCACTATTGCTTTGGCTTTGCTTTAATAAAAGCAATTAATCAATGCACATACTGCTTTATAAGAAATGTTTCCAATATGTGTGACTTAGCTTGTGACTCTGCTAAATTTGTATAAAAATGATCTATCAAAATCTGGTTGTCTGTAATGAAACCAGACACCAATTGTTTTTTATTATTTATTTATTTTAATTTAAACATATTTATCCACGGTAGCCTTTCAGTTGCCTGTTTTTCAAAGGGCCGTGGTCTAAAACTATTAAAAAGATATAAAACTAAATCTAAACCTAAAGTATAACACGCTAACATTAATTCAAATTGAAGTATAACATGCATAACGACCTTACAATGCAAATAAACATTCGATAAAATTTCGGGAAAATTTCGCTATCTTAGCAATTTTTAATAAGCCTTTTGAACTGATTCAATGAAAGATGCTCATGTTCCTCGAGAATTTCGTTTGGAAGTTTATTCCATGACACTGCTGCGCGGTAGGAAAAACTTTTCTTAAGGAAGTTAGTGTTTGGTTTTGATAAGTGAAGTTTTCGTTCGTTACTTCTCAATGCATAATTGTCGTTCTGGGACATAGTAAACATTTCTGTTAAATATTTTGGTGTCATTTTGTTAATTGCCTTAAATGTCATTGTTTGTTCACGTTGTTCGAGGATATTTGCAATGGGCTCCCAATTCAATCTATTTAAGATCTCTGTTGATCTTATGTCATACCCTGAGTTAGTGATAATACGTGCTGCTCTTTTTTGTAATTTACTTAATTTGTCAATGTGGGTGATATTTCCGTTGTGCCAAACTGTTGAGCAGTAAGTGAAATGTGGTAGGACTAGTGAATTGTACATTGTAATAAGGGCATTTTCTGTCAGAAAACTTTTTGCTCGTCTCAAAAGTGCAATGTTTTTTGAAATTTTTGCACATTGATTATCTATATAGTTATGCCAATTAAGTTGTTCGTCAAGAACCACTCCTAGGAATTTTTTGTTAGAAACTCTCTTTATCATATGATCTCCTATTAATATGTCAGGATCTGAATTTATTTGATTAAGCCTTTGTCTCGAACCAACAATCATATATTCTGTTTTCTCAACACTTAAAGTTAGTTTGTTAGCTATAGCCAATTATGACCACTGTTCAAGTCTGAGTTAATTTTTTGTTGAATGTCAGTTGCTAATTTTCCGTCACAGGATATATTAGTGTCATCTGCAAACATTGATGCTTTTGTAGACCTTAAGCAATTTGGTAAGTCATTGATGTAAAGTAAGAAAAGCAGTGGTCCTAGATTTGAACATTGACAATAGTTATGATCATTGACAAATAAATTATATATTCTATTGGATTCATTCAACTAATTTATATTAATTAAAAATGTTAAATTGAGAAGTACATAAACATCAACACTTACATTTGATATACACCCACAATGGTAACATGTTGAAGAATAATTACTTTCATAGTTTCATATAAATAGTATCTCAATGCCATTAGTCAATAATTTGTTTGTCTAAAATTCCGAATAATTTCGTTTGCACTGCGTATTAAATTATGAAACCCTTCAAATGCCTGCCAAAAATACACTCTCGACCTTTGTCATATTCAGACTAGTAAAACGACGTTGTTTTGACTGCGTTTGATGTGTAATTTTAATTGTAAATTGACAAATTTCCCTTTGTTTCACCCTTCAGCAAACCGCCATTTTGAAATTATTATCATTACGTCATTTCATCTATACGATGTCGCTGATTGGCTAGAAGCACGCTTACAAACTTCAGGTACGCGCACGATTGCAAATATATCTGCATTCGCAGATACAAAAACATATGTGTGATTACATTACTTACATTTGTAGTTGTCAAAAATCTGTCAAAAATGTCATTGTTTTATTAAAGTAACGTACGCAAATGAATTATAAATTTAATGAAATATGAATTTATGTTCTTAAATTAACGGCAACATAGAGAAAGAAAATAATATGTTCATATTGTCTACTGTTCGATGTCCTCATGGCATTAGGAGCCGCGTCTCAGTGCCAAGGAGCTGTTGGCAAACTGGTTGATGATTTCTTCATTTGATATGTCACGACCATCTGTTTCTCCACGTATACGTCAGCAAAAGTGCCTCTAATTTTTCCTGTTTTCAATGTTGCTTCTCAATATAAGTTTAAGCGTCAAGAACCATTTTCGCATTCGACTTGCGTTACTAAGCGGTACTAAATACTGATAAGCTGCATATAGTTCGGAATACGTAGATGAGACCATATTCATAAAGGCGTTTGAATGCGCAGCTGAAACTACGTGACCTGCAAGATTTGTTTCTGCATACAGCTGCACCCTCTCACCAGTCATCGTTGCTTTCACTCACAATGTCTTCCGACTCAGAATTCGGGATTGTTATTCTTCAGGAAGTGTCTTAACCAGCTTTAGAAATGTGTGGTGGAAGTCTACAAGCTGCTCACTTAACTGAATTGGGTCTACATGAGTTCCAATCTCTTCACAAAGACTCTCTAGTGCACTTTGAAGCTGCTCACTTAACTGAATTGGGTCTACATGAGTTCCAATCTCTTCACAAAGACTCTCTAGTGCACTTTGAGGCAGGGGTCCAAACAGGAAAAATCTTGGTAAAGTCCTTCTGGTTCTCAAATCTGCTATTGGTGCTTGTTACAATTTGATCCATTACGACATTGACTACATATACTTAATAGTAAATGCATCACGTTTGAGAGCACTCGGAGAGTGGTATTGTAATTGAAAATATACTGTTGAAGATGGTGGCCGTCAAAATTGTCTCAAACTTTAGCATTTTATCTATTAGAATTTTTGCCTTGTCTCTGTTAGACAGGTTAAAGAGCATACTGCTTGCAATTTCTAACGACGCAACCAAAACATCTACGTATAAGAAATTGTTTACAGCTAGCCTCTCCGTCACTCCGGGTTCTATAATACCGTTTATTATATACACAAGGTCTGGATATGTGGTATTCTGCAATCTGATTGGTTCTCTACTAGCAGGATATTAGCTCATATCCTACTAGTAGAGAAAAACAAAAATGGCGGTTCAAACTGAGTTTCCAATTTTTGCGAACGACAAAACGGCAAGTTGTTCGCTTTTTATAGCTCTTACAGAATTAAAAAACACAATGAAAAACCTCGCACAAATTGTTTACAGGTTAGCAAATGAATTTTTAAAATTTAAAATGGTTAAAAATATATATTTTTGAAGAAATAATCGGCCGAAAGAGCGAAGATAAAAACATAAACAAAATAGAAAAATATTGAAAATATCCGAAAAGCAAAGTCGGTGAATTCAGACCTTGTGTATATAATAAAACAGTTATTCCACTCACTCTCGCTATCAGCTCATATTCGACTCGAGTTCGTAGAATAACTGTTAAAGATATAACATGCAGTGTCGCCCCATTGATTTTTCCAGTATACGACTATATTTTTCATTGCTTTAAATTGCAAATTTGCACACTGACCCGAGAATATCTTCGAGTTAATCAGGCTTCTCTGCAGCTGATTACGCCCGCTTAGCCCGTTTTAGCCACCCCTTGGTGGCTTTTTGCATATATATAAAAGAAAAATACCAGGGAGAAAAGATCGAAGGGGTACTTAGTCGGGCGAAAAAAGTGGTTGGAGCGTGCTTCCTGCTTTTCATGCTTATGTTTTGGAGCTTCTAGGTATTTATTTAAAATAAATAACATTTACGCCAAATTGAAGGGGCCCAAAACGGCCTCTGAAGCAAGGGGCCTACCGGACGTTTTCCCGGTTAGCCCGACCTCCCAGGCTTCCCCTGTTATAACTGATCATTCAGCAAGCCGTATTTTTACGTGGAGTAGTTCTGAACAGGAGTAGTTTAGAACTTTACTGTAGGGATTCAATTACTTGTGGCTATTATGGGTCGGCAAACTTTGACATTAATTTTACACAATTTTATTCGTTGCACCGCGCTAATGGTGCAAAATAAAATCAGTAAACGGACGTATATTGCTTGATTTAGCATTAATTTTACTGCAACTGGTTAAAAATTAAGCAAAGATTGCTTAAACATTCTTAAAAATAGTTATAAATTCAAATTCCTGTGAATAAAGCAGGAATTTCGAAGTTCAGTTCCGGTAAAAAGGGCAACCTGTTGCCCCTGTGCTGCCCCCACACTGTTTGGGCAATGGGGCAGTTGCCCCCGCTGCCCCCGTGGCTCCGGCGCCCCTGCAGTGATCTGGAAATAACGACTTAGAAACGGCTATCTTTTCAACAAATGTTCGTGGAGTCGTAAAACTAAAGGAATACGAGGTATGTTTGAATTTGTGCATCTGTATGGACGTGGAGGTTAATCCTGGACCTGAAATTGTGGGAATTAATTGTGAGTCGAAAGCGAAGATTAGAAGCGCCTGACTTACTGTCACTCAGGAAATTGCCCAAACTTATACCAACTCCACGTTGAAGAAAATCTTAAAGCGTTTGGTTTGTTTAAATATCCTGGGTCTCGCGGTGGCAGGCAGGTTTTGTCTAATAAGAAAATCTATCGAGGGAACAGGTTAAGTGAATCAGCAAGTAAAAATCCTATTCCAGTTATACTGGGTATGGGAACTGGAACAGCTAGACACCTCAGTCAAGATGTCGATCGTCCGAAAATTTAATACCAATTGTGACACAGCCCCCAAATGTAAAAACCACAAACAGGAGTTTTGCTGTACCAATTAAGATCTTATTTACGAACATCTGCAGTCTTAGCCAAACTAAAAATCGTGTTACGGCTACAGTAGCGCTTGAAGAACAGGAGGCCCAAGCTCGATTTGCCCGCGCCCGCCTGTGCCTCCCTTATAACGAGGGAAGGACGGAGACATTGAGACCAAAATAGCCCAGACTTGGTAACTTTTGTCCAAGACCCTTACCTAGGCTATTCCAGACAATACTACAATAATCAAAGTATGGCTGTGCTAAAGAGTTATAGATCATGACAAAAGTTGACTGTGGGAGCAATGGTTTTAGTCTTCGTAGAACTCCAATCACCTTGGAGACTTTGGAGATTATAGTAGAAACATAATGCTCCCATGTCAAACTCTCGTCCAGTATTAAAACCTAAACACTTATAAGATCTAACTCTTTCAATTTTGTTTCCGGAGATAGCAATTTTAGGCTCTTCAGGAATAGTACTTCATTTTTGCTTGGATGCCATAAACATACATTTAGTTTTAATTGCATTCAGACTTAGTTTATTCAGGTTAAGCCAGTTTTGGAGAGTTTTAAGGTCGTCATGTAGAACAGAAATCAACTTGTCAGGGTTGCTGTCCGCAAAAGTCAAGTTGGTATCATCAGCGAATAAACGCCCATCTGATACCAATTCACTATTAGGTAGGTCGTTTATATATATTAAAAACAGTAGTGGACCTAAGATAGACCCCTGACGAACTCCACATGTTACTTTACGAGTATCAGATCGTATGTTGTTAATAACTGTTATTTAAGTACGATCAGAAAAATAGTTTCTAAAAAAATCAATCGATTCTTTGTTGAAGCCGTAACAAGTTAACTTCTGTAGTAAAATGTTATGATCAATGGTATCAAAAGCCTTTTTTAAAGCAATGAATAATTAAGACAGTATTTATTAACTCACTGTCCACTGTTATTGTACCATTTATCAGTGACATCAAGCATAGCTGTTAACGTTGAGTGCATATGCATATGCTTGGTCAAAGACAACTTTTTCAAAAATTCTTGAAACTACTGGAAGGACTGAAATAGGCCTATAATTATTCAAATCTAGTTTTGAATCATGTTTATAAATTGTTGATACCCTGGCACACTTCCAGTCAGCGGGAATAATTCCCTTGCGAATTACTAGATTAATAATGTGAGTAAGTGAAACCACAGTAATGAAATTAACTAGTTTTAATAAACGAACAGGAATGTTATCAAGACCGCTAGCCTTAGAAGTCGATAATTTATAAATTAGTCCATTTATTTGACTAATTTGAGATGTAGTAACTTCATGTAATTCAAAAACTTCATTACATTGTGGAATGTTATAAGAGACCCCGCCAGTTGTTGGAATTTGCGCTGCTAATTTAGGTCCGATTTCAGTGAAGTGCTTATTAAAAACATTGGTAATAGTTACTGAGTCAGTAATTTCGATTTCATCTTGCAAGATTTTTGGTATAGTAGTTGAATTTTTAGATTTAGAGAGAAGACTGTTGATATCATTCCAAGTTTCCTTAGTTCGACCTACGTTGAGTTGAAACAAAGAATTATAATATTGCTTTTTACTATCTCTAATTTTATAGTTAACTAGATTTTTAGCTGTTTTAAAATTGACCCAATCATTTTCATCATTAGTATAAACTGCTTTACTCTTTAATCGATCTCGTTCTCATATTAATTTCTTGATTTCTACAGAGAGCCATGGGGCACAATTTTTCCTTATTCTTCTTTGTTTGACTGGAGCATGCTTATCAGCAACATCAAGAAAGAGTTTTTTCCAAATTTGCCGAGCATTTATACAGTAGGATCGTCTAAGGAAACTTTGTACTGCGAGGGAATAGCATCAATGTCATGCTTGAATGAAGTTTCATCAAAATTTTTATAACTGCGGGATTTGATAGTTATATAGGCTTAGATTTAGCACCAGAGTGTTTTCTGATAGCATAATTAATTAAGTTATGGTCGCTGATACCTAGAACTATAACGCCCGCAGAAGTAATTTTGTTCGGTTCATTAGTAAGAAAGAGATCGATTAACGTGGATGAGCTATTTGCAACTCTAGTTGACTCCTTAATAAGTTGAGTATATTGATATGACCCACTTAGTTCAAGTAAATGTTTAGTATCTTTATCTGCAATAGATGCACTCATGTTACAATTTAAATCACCAATGATATTATTTTCAATACCAAGGAACTCGATTTTATCTAAAATTACCTGAATTTTGTCAAAGAGATCTTGCAAGAATTAGGAGGTCTACACCACGTTGATATTAGAAATGGTTTAACCTTAGGTTTACTGATCTCAACGCACAGAAAACCAAGGGCTTTATCATGAAGATAATTTCTGAGATTAAAATTAATTGAATTTCGGATATACATAGCTACACCGCCTCCGTGTCGTGTTCGATCGTTCCTAACCAAAGTATATTTATCAATTGATATTTCAGAATTACTAATAGTTTCATCAAGACGAGTTTCGTTTAAGACCAGTATATCTAAATATTGATGTTGCATGTTTAATCTTAATTCATCGATATGCTTGGGTAAACTTGCAATGTTTAGAAAAGCAGTTTTGAAGCTTCTGTGTTTAGGTAAGTTGAAATCAGTTTGTTTGTGCGTATTAGAATCGCTTTTATCAACATTAGAAAAGGTTTATAAGTGTTACGAAAGTATATCTAAATAGTATAAAAATAGTTCAGTTTGCACTCCAGGTTATTATAGATACTAGTTACGTCAAATGGAGAGATAATGAGCATTTTTGCTGTAAAACGCAGACAAAGTATATATATCATTTCGGACTTGTGTAAAAGTGTCAATTATCTGTCCATTAGGCAAGATAAATAATTTGTCAAACTGTCAAAGTTTGGACGATAATCTTGCATGTTGGGCTGTTGTTGTTTTCAAAGTCCAAGGCTGGTTCTTCTTTGACATGGAAAGTGTGCATGCTTAGGGCATTTCTGTCAATCATTCTTCGGTATATTTCGCACGGTTGAGTAACGATAACATTACGTCTTCAAAATCTTGGTTCAATAAAATTGTAAGTAAATTTAGTTTAGTAGGTAAAGTAAGGTTCACATAGGTACAGGTTGAAGTTTTTAAGTTGTGAACATATTTTAATATTGATCGATTGAACAGCGAACCAACTCGACAAGTGCGACAACGCCTTAAATAAACGGAATTTGAGGGCCGGAACGAGCTACCAATGCCAAACCACACTTTTAAACCTCAACGTCGATTGGCTGGATACAAATCACACTACTTCCTACATCACGTGTACAAAGATCCCTCAACTGTTAGTATAAAAGGGCGTGCACAATCCAAATTCGTCAGTCGATGATCTCTCAGTGGATTCTCAGTGGACTCTCGAGTGAAGTGAAGTCAGTGAAAGTAGACTTAATAAAACTTAACTGATGAAAAGCTACTGAAGCTCAAACGAGACTAGACAACGACAAAGAACAAAACGAACAGTGAACAACGAAAGAGGCTAAAGAAAGAAGAAAATTTTGAAAAGGAACGATTCAATAAATATTAACATTAGTAACAATAATTAGAAACACTGTAACGATTCCCTACCTCGCGTAGAAAACGGAATAAAATCATATATTCCTAACAACTGGTGGAGGATCGGCGTTTTCGTGAACGGTTCTTGGCACTCATCCACACATCGTAAAATAAAAAATCTAAAAGATCCCCCAGATGAGTCTGTGGCAAGATGAACTGTCGATGTTTTTTGGCGTTGTTGTTCTTCATCAAACTTGTGGCCTCAGTTTCTGCGACAATTATTCAGGCAGATGATCACTTTGCAATTCAAGTTAACCTTCCAGCCGAGTGTTACAATCCAAGTGGTAATATGTCGTTCCTCACGGAGGATACCGTTTGGAAACCCCCGTGGTTGAAAGTACGAACATGACGCAGATATTGCTATATAACTTCAAATTCCCGATAACGACGGACATGAACAGTTATTTTGTGCGCCTCAATGGGCTCTACCACAATGGGCAGATCGCTTTTGTTTTGTGCCTCAATGGGCTCTACCACAATGGGAAGATCGCTTTTCTTTTGTGCATCAATGGGCTCTACCACAATGGGTAAATGAATGTTACTTTCCACCACAATGGGCAGATTAATGTTTATACTTTGACTTTGTGCACTACTTGTTTGTGACATCAGATCAATCTCATACGAAAACATGTTCCTACAACATGAAACACTGACAACTTTTGGTAAATTATCTACAGACAAGAACTCAATACTTGGTTCTAAGACAATGAAGCCGTTATTCAGAGCTCTTAAGTACATTTTGTCCCCTTGAAATAAGACATTGTTAAATGTTGTTTTTGACCAATCGACAGTGGCATATTTTCGGCTGTTAAAATTGCCGATAAACTCATGAAAGCACACTGTTTGCCTTTAGATTGGGCACTAAAAAGGTCATCGCCTTGATGTATATAAGCAGAAAGAAATAAAGCAATACCTACCTGATTTTTCTGAATATTTTCCATCGTTTGCCATTCGTTTTTAAAAACCTTGACTTCTTGTCTTGTTCTCGAGCACATGTTAGAAAACATGCGTGCGCAATAGAAAAACGTTCTCGACCCCTCAAAATAATTAAGGTACTTGAAGCTAATTATTTCCCCGGAAATTCGAAATCCTGACAGACAGGCACAAGATGGAGATTTCGACAATACATAGATCGCGCGTAAGACTGCGTCGAGTGGACTCTGGAGAAACCACCGCGTGTTAAGAATAGTGTGCTGCCTCGCTACGCTCGGCAGCAATTAGTCTTTAATTGTAAGAATTCGAAATGCAGATTGAACTTCGAAATGGGCATCGAATTTTCATTATGAACTATTCAGAGGTCGTTAGACTTTGACGTAGTTTTTGAATTTGGAATAATATTTTAACACTTGTGTTAATCGCTATAGTCAAGCATATGTTCTATAGATATCACCAAAAAATTAGAAACCGTGTCTTTCGTGACGCAGATAATTACGGCCGAGGATTTAGGGGTAAAAACCAATTTATGTTGGAATACCTAACCTTATATGTATGGTCCACCTTTTATTTGTATTGAAAGGTATTTTGTTGTCACAAATGTCATGCAGGGACGCCAAGAGGGAGGGCCAAACGGAATAATTTTCTCCGGGCTCCCTGCTGAAGGGCTCCCGGAACGAAATAGACTGTAATATGCATAATTATTTCTGTTAAAGATTCAATCCTAAAATGCAGGAATTTCTATTTTGGAGATCCTATATTTCCGAATTTTCTCGAGGGGGGGGGGGGGGGATTTCCCACGACCAATTAGGTCGGTTTAATTATTTTATTAAACATTCAAAACTAAAGGAAGCACTCCAGCTGACTGTACTAAAGGTTCATGAATAAAAAAATAGTTTTCTATAACACTGCATGGCGTATGACGACAAATATCTTTGACAACGGAAAATCACTGGAAGTTATAATTTGCCCTGCCCCCTAAAACGTCTCGGTTCGATTCTTACGGTACAAATTACTTCACTTATTCTGGTTTTAGAGGAATTCACGTCTTATTTAATCAAAGTCCAGGCCGTAAATAATGTTGGAATTGGAAACAGTTCAGATCCTGTACTTGCTGAAACACAGGCTGAAACACAGGCTGAAACACAGGCTGAAACACAGGCTGAAGATACAATCTCAATCGTAGGGGTAATTATCCCGGGGGCGATATTCTTTGTTATTCTGGCGTTGATCGCTTCACTTATTCTGCAAAGAATAATTTTCAAAAGACAGCACAATAAATTAGTAAGGGTAAGAATGAACTTTATGTAATTTTATGACAATGGAATATTATAATAATAACACCAGTTCCAATATCCACATAACAATAACACCAGTTAATAATAACACCAGTTCCAATATCCACTCTCAACGGCCACCAGCCCTAACCACAACTATAATCTGTTAATTCTCTTGTATTTATCTGTCTTAATCTTACAGAGGTATGCTTGGGGGAGAGGTTCCTAAACCCTCAATAATTTTCATGATACTGAGTGCATATGCCCTTTTGTGCTTAGTTTGGGAATTTGGTGCAATATATTAAATACTATAAAAAACTCATTAATAATTCATGAGGAAAAGACAAAAGATATCACTGCCGTGTCGGTGGTTTTATATGTGATAAAAAATCATGTTCATCTACATAAACTTTGATTTTTTCGGCTTAGACAACGTTTATTTTTAAAATTATTTTGCCAATGAACCAATCAGATGAGCCGTTTTTTAAGCCATTTGAAACATTCGCAGTCCGTGCTCGAGCTGCGCTCTCGTGTTTTATATCTGATAAAACGCTCCTGCTCGTGTTTTGAATAGTACATAGCTGCATGCTCAGTAGCCTGTGTACTAGCCTGCGTAGCAGGCGGTAGAAGCTAGAAATACCGCCTGCCCAAAAACTACACATTCTGCCCACCGCATGGTCCCGCCCATCTTACAGTAAGGCCCAGCCTAGACCTAGGCCTTCTAGTCTTATTTATATTTTTTCATATTCAGCGCTTTTTCACATGAAAAGACTGGGACTAGGTGATTTGGGGGCGGGGCGGAGGAACCAAGCCTAGAAGGCCTAGTTGATTTCCCAACAACATGGCCAAAACTGCCCTGAAACTGCCCTGGAACTGCCCTGGTTGCGAAATGCCCAATTATTGCGTTCTCAAACAGAATTACTTGCAACTTAACGGCGAATTTAAACAGATACAGGTAAAATAAACTCATTTATAGTATAAACTTACTATTTTTATTTGTATACACGTCTAGAAAATCGGGGTTTTTATCATAAAGTTCGAAGCAACACTATTATTTAATATGTTGACAAGGTGTAGCGAAAGCACAAAATGAGTCAAAATATATACCAAAAGTAGAATCTTTCATGAAATTTTGTCTTATACACAACTACATATATTAATATATATTTTCTCAATTTTGGCAAGAAGCAGCCTTGTGTTTGTAAAATATACAAACACATATACAATTATAATTTATTAAATAAAACGGATACATATATTATTAGCCCGTACAGTACTGTATATAAAAACGTACATTGTTTACAAATGGTGTATCCGTAATATTTGAACAATAATTTCAAATTCCTCATTCCCAAATATAGTTATTCAAAGCAAAACAGTAGATTGTCTTGCGAATAAAAGAATTATTATTTTGTGCTTTCGCTTCACCTTGTCAACATAATAATAGTGTTGCTTCAAACTTTATGATAAAAAAACCGATTTTCTAGACGTGTATACAAATAAAAATAGTAAGTTATACTATAAATGAGTTTATTTTACCTGTATCGGTTTAAATTCGCTGTTAAGTCGCAAATAATTCTGTTTGAGAACGCAACAATTGGGCATTTTGCAATCAGGGCAGTTTCAGGGCAGTTTTGGCCTTGTTGTTGGGAAATCCACTAGGCCTTCTATTTTTTCGCTTGCGTCAGGCTTGTATCCTTCCTCCGCCCCGCCCCCAAATCACCTAGTCCCAGTCTTTTCATGTGAAAAAGCGCTGAATATTAAAAAAATATCAATAAAAATAGAAGGCCTAGGTCTAGGCTGAGTAAGGCCATATAAAAAAAATAGTTGGTTAGCGTCCTTAGCTTTTGCCAAAAAGTGGGCGGGCGGGCGCTTTTTTTTTAATTTTTACCAATTTTTAACGCCTTGGTTTTACTCACTGTTAGGTCCGAAACTGGATTTTCTTGCGCAGTACAGATATTTTTTTATATATTTCAAAATATAATTAATACCGTCATTTTCGCACGCAATTTCGCAAATTATTAACACAATTGACCACAGTCAACAGAAATACTACATATATTAGAGCCCGTTGATCAATAAAAGTCGGGTTTTTTTTAAATAAAAAATAAAAAAAAATCCTGAGCGGGGCCTTTTTTGTGGGCGGGCGGGGACGCTAACCAACTATTTTTTTTTTATGTGGCCTAATGTATTTATTTTAATTATTTGTCAAACTCACGTATTTACACCGGTGCAAATATACGACTTTGACGTTTCATATCTTCGGTTCATTCAATGCTATGAAGACAAAAATACCACGTTCGATTCAACAATATGTCCTCATTCATAGCGATAGTTTTAGTCGATGTCAACATTATAGCGATTTATGAGCTTTGAAAGTCAAGCGAGTTCGTGTATTATCAAATTACGCAATTGTCTGAACAAAAATATAGACTAGCCATACCTTTCGCCGAACACAACTTCGGCCCCTTCAGACGTAACTTTGTAATAGGCTTGTTCCAATCGCC
>CACRXK020005478.1:0-22748 GCA_902702795.2 Paramuricea clavata
TAAGCATGCGAAAGGCTGACTTTTTAGAACAAAATGAATAGTTAAAGGGCTTAAACTAAACCAAATTGTCTGAAATTTTGTACAGTAATTAAAAACCCGCCAAATTTTCAACCTATTAACTCAAAATATGATTACAGCTTTTAAATTTTGTGCGCGAGCCATTTTTAGTTTGTTGGGAAAGACACCCCCCCCCTGGTTCACAGAATTTGAGTTCGAGAAATTTTTTTCATTATTTTACATTATAAGTACCCAAAGAAGCTCTATATATAAAAAACCAGATACAAATAGGTGTTTTGCGAAATTGAGAGCAATTTCAAATCTGTTCAGTTTTTTTTGATACACCCTGTAGAAGAATTTTTTTTTCTCACTTGATGGCTGGAAATATTTTTTTTTAAGTGAAATTTATAGGCTTATCTTCCAAGCTAGGAATTTTTTTTTGCACTATGCCTGGGAAGATTTTTTTCCCTAATTTTTTTCTGGGAATAATTTTTTTTTGGTTTTGGTCCGTCCCTAATGGTCCGTCCCTCCCTAATTAGTCATGCGTGCGTGCTTGCATGTGCCTCATTCAACCCCACGTGACCAGAATTCGATACTGCATGCATGCAAGGCACACGAGGCACGAGGGCAGTTTCCCCCTCCCCCCTGGCAGAAAAATTCTAAGGTCGATAAGCTGGGCAAACTTTCAACATATGTTCCATGGGCAATGCACAATATTTTGAGAAAATTCAAAATTTTACTCTTTGAGTAAGGTTATACGTACTTTGCTAAAAAATGAGCGAGTTGGTTCATGACATAAATTAGAATAAGTTCGAGCAATTTTGTTTTTGAGTCAATTTTTTTGGCATGCATCTGATCCGATTTCCTCTTGGGTATAACACTGGATAAATAAGGATGATCCTTACTATATGCTTCTAGGAATATCACAGTTCTAGAGCTTTATTCATTTCTAATGCTTTGGCTACCATAGCCGTTTATTCACAGTTTCTATATGTAGTCTCTATATAGCTTCAAAGCTGCGCAGAGCAACAACGAGTAAACATTTTACAGATCATTATTCAAACACAACACTGACTCAAATGTACATACACGCTATATATAGACACAGATTTGCTCTTCTGAATATATTTTCACACGGAAATACACAAACTGATTATGTAAACAGACTGTATAGTCGCTTTCGAATTCGTCCTATAGTGAACTTTCCAAAGCTATTTCATGCATTAACTCTATATACAATGTAACATGTAGTTTTATATGTATAGTTGTGCGGGCACTTTAGCGGGGTTTATTTCATTTTTTGCACTACAAATGCTTTGCATCAAATAAATGCGATGAGTTAGTTTTGTAATGTCATGCGAGGCAGTATATAAAATATAACATGGATGGGCTAACTTACTTTCGCACGAGTGATTCACAATCGCAAATTTTAAGGCTTAATGTAATCTACAAGCAAACAAGTTGAGATTTGCCATTATTCCATAATGCACGATGTAGAACGTTTTGTGCATATTAAATTAATATCCCGACATTGAGCTCCTGGCCAGCTGAATATATAGATTATTAATAAGACTGTCATGGTTTACGGCTAAATGTTAGAGAGTGTTGAATATCTTACGGATATAGGACATATGTACAGTTTCGCCCACCCTAAATTTTATACATGCACCCGTTCGCGTATCACTAGCTTCTATCGAAGTTTTTGTGATCATATTTGATTAGGAATTTTGCATGCATGGGTAAATTTTACGTTTTGAAGGATTTGTATAAGAAATGTTTTAAGGGAACTGACTATATAAGTGTTTATATCAAGGACAAGGAGTCAGTTTTCGCAAACATTTCTTGCAAATCTTTCAAAACTAATTACCCATGCAAAATTAATTTCCACTGTGATCACAGAATCTATGATATAGTCTAACCAATGCGGCCTTTACTCTTTAGTTTGCCAATGAATTCTGAAGATTCCTTCATTGCATAAAACAGGCTATATTGTGGCAACTCTGGCGAGGTATAAAAGAAACAATAGATTATCGCCTATATTCTAAAAGCTCACTCACGCTCACGTTCAAAGTGTGGAGGTTCAATCTGAACTTCCCTTGAGTACGTGTCAATGCTGTTTATGAATAGCTGGATGGTCAGTGTCCTACCTTACTATGTGACTACTCACCCTCCAGCTATTCAAAAACAGCATTGACACTCAAGGGAAGCTCAAATTGAACCTCCACTGGTACTCTTTGAGTGTTAGTGCGCTTTGAGAATACAATGCCAGGGATGTCGCGAAGCCATCAACATTGGGGGGAGGGACATTGAGTTTTGACCAACATTTCCTAGGATTTTGACCAAGTCGTAAAAGGTTGGGAGAGGTGAGGTCAAAAAAATTTTCTGGTCTAACATAAGCATAGTCAAAATTTTCCGGACTAACATATACATTGTCAAAAAAAAATTTCCGGACCAACATGAGCAAATTCAAAATTTTTGGACCAAGATGAGCAAAACTTCCAATTTTTTTATCGCAAACGTAACAAAAGCTTTAAAATTGTTAAAATTGCAAACCATTACATAACTTTGGGCAACTTCGACCATCTTTTATCCCCAACTTTTACCAAATTTTTCCCACGGTTTTACCTTCAATATCAGTTTCATTTTGACCAACTTTGGGCAAATATCACTTCCATTTTGACCAACTTTGACCAACGTTTGAATTATTGGGGGGTGTTGAATTATTGGGGGTGTTACCCCCCTATAGCGACGTCCCTGTACATTGCAGGCGTATGTATGACTATTTGTATCATGCATGTGATAAATTATACGAACGCAGAATGAATATGTAGTTATTCTATATGAGACGTGCGCATGTAAACGTATAATGTAAAGGCGAGGTCTTATCATGTGGCTTTAAAAGATACTTCATAGAATTTTGAAATTGATATTTTTTTACACAGTTTCCGTCTTAGTTTTCCTGTGTTTTAAAAGTCACGACATTTGGCTTTGCCTAATTTGCGCAATTGAGTGTTACTTAGATGGCTCTATAGCACCATACCCATGGATAGTTAAAAAATACCGGATATATATGGGAAACTGAACTGGAGACAACAGTGAACAGACGTGACCCATTTGAAGTTCGTGTTGTCACGCGAATACTGCGAATATAGTAAAGTCTTAATGCGCCTATTTCTATATTTTCCTCATATTTTTTGCATTGAAGTATATAGCTATATATATTGAGATTCAAAATGGTTTCATTATCTTTTAAACCAGCTTGTGTCGCGGCAAAACTATATTCGAGGTAAATGGTTGTCGTCTTCGTTTTAGGTTCCTAATTTGTGATGAAGAAATTGCCGTCACAAAAACTAATGTTGATATGATTGAAATTTGCGACGCGTATTTCAGCGTCTAATGCGTGATATGTCCCCCCGAAAATGACCAACAATATTTAGATATTCGATCCTAGATTGACATGGTTATATTCTCACGGGGGATTTTTTACTAAAATTAGTTGCGTGATCATCCATAGTGTTTTTTATTATATCATGATAGCACCTAGGTTTCTTGTAGTTTTATACGCAGTGCAGCTCACAACCTCACATATTTTGATGTGTAATTTTAGCACCCTAAATTTGAAGAAGCCTGTACGCTAATGACTTGAGTATATAGTTTTATAACAACTGCTAATGCAAGTGCCCATGTGATTTCATAAAGCGACGTGAAAATATATGAAATATAATTATTAACAAAAACACTGTTAACATTCGCGAGTGTATTTGTCATCAGTTCGCTACATGTGCGTTTAGCAAAATGGCCTTTTCGCACTCAATTGAATATTGTACAATCAATAGATATGCAATGAAGTGTAAAGCGTACATTTTGTACATTATTCGTTGCCTAAATAGCATTTGAATTTGTATACGACATATGTACAAGTGCGAGTTTTTTGTTTAGTTGCGCATTTAATTCACAGACGAAGCAAGGCAGTTTAATTAAAGAATACCGGGCCCGCAAGACATGCATGCGTGAATGATTATATTAAAATGCGCACGAGAATAGCAATAGCACAAGAAACGTAAAATTCTTATCGGAAATATTATGGCAATCCTAAAGCCGAAGGAAGGAGGTATATCATATAGATTAGCGCAACATTACGATATACTTTGTTTTGGTATGCAAATGAAATAGAGACAGTAGCCGAATATTTGCACGGCGTATAGACTATAGTATAATGTTGTTTTATAGAAGAATTCTCTGACTGGCCTCCGTTTTTAGTTTGGAAACAAATAGCGAGAACATACAGAATTGCTTTGAATTCTTCCTACTTGTACGAGAGCCGATCAGATCAGCCTGTGGTTCAGCGTACTGCGAAGTCTTTCCGTTGGCTTTGGCGTTGTCATGTGGCGTTTTTACGTAGAAGCTTTACATACAACGGCCGTATTCCTGCAGTTTATATACTGCTTAACGCCTACGACGTTCAAAATGTAAATTTTACATTGCATTTTGCCGAAACGAATGCAAAATCAGCCGAAGACTATCAAAGCTTCATGTTAGTAACAGTTTAGTTCGGTTAATGCTGCAAATATAATCATACAGGCTACAGCTTCTATCCCGTTTAAACTTGATTCCGAAAGCATCTATGGAAAGTATTTACTATCGTATATATGTATTTAGCTCATTTTTGTGACTAGAACGGTTTTACCCTACACTGAATTCGGCAAATTGGGTAGAGTAACCTTAAGATGTTAGAATATGCTGGATTCTGTTACAAACATACAAGCATCAAGCTGTATTTATTTGTGGATATATTGGGCCCAATGAATTCTGTGTAAATCCAAAGTATACAAATATAACACCGGAGAATCTATGTTGATTTTGTAAACTGCAGATATATTGTACAACATCGAAGTACAAAAAAATATTCGTCCTACGTTTGGTATGAATTTAAACAATAATCGCTTTCAATTCATAATTCCCTTTTAACGCTGTATACAATCTCTGTAGTAACGTAAACACTATTAATGTTTTGATTTGCACATATAGGGTGAAATGTATCTTCAATTTGAGGACACAAGTTTTAAATAATCAGGCTGTCCGCGCGCTACTTATAATTGTACAGAACGATGTCTACGCATACAACCATAGTCGCACACACGGTGAAATTTACTACCCCATCATTTATAATAGCATTCGTATGTTTTTCAATTCGTACCTGAGATCGAATTAGCGTCATTGGAATAATCATCCCCATTCCTTAAACCAGCCTTGTCGTCCAACATTAGTAAGTCAAAAGTCCTTCCTACAAAATGCCTTCCTATCAGTAATCTGTGCAACACGGCGCGTATGTTATTTTTATCCAAGTGTGAGATTTGCTCTTGTGGGATTTAACCAAGAGTATATATGATAAATCTGATTACGGCAGCCGTCAAGTGCCCGTGTGTGTTTTTGACCCTCCTCCCCCCGGGAACAAATAGCGGCTTTTAGCGGCTTTGACATTTTGGCCTCGCGTGCCCAAAACGGAGTTTTGTGTGGGCATGGATCAATATTTGAATAAAAAACTGGGATGTCTGCGCTATCATTTCCAAATTTTGAAGCCAAAGTATTCAATGAAATTGCGAAATTTCTCAATGCAAAATATGAAAAATAGTTACTTTTCAAAAACAGCTCATTTTCAGTTCGGTTTTAGTGGAATTTCGCATATAGTGATATTTAAAAGTTGATGTTTTCGCATTTCATGTTTACTTTGGTTTATTTGCGAGGATTTGACGTGGACAAATATAAACAGACAACAGCCGTGGAATGATGGATCAAAATACATTAAAATAAAGTGAAATTTTGGTGTGAACGCATTTAAAAGGCAGCCAATAAATGTGTGAACAATTTTTGAACGGATCGGATTTCCTTAAAGCACTCGACTTCCCGCTTTTTATTGTTTTAACAGTATATATTATATGTTGTACATTTGAAGAACAGACTGTCAGACGCGGAGCTTTACTCCTTGGCAATTTAAAGTCGTATTTTTATACCTACAGGCATAAAAGAGACCATTATATTAATGTGTATATCTATATGAACTATGAAGTGGATACAGCTCTTTCAATTAAAGTTGTCCCCCGAGCAAAGCGGAAAAGTCGAATACGAGCGCGAAAGGCTGCTGGGAATCGCTATGAAAATTCATTAATTTTTTAGGGATCCCAGCAACCTTTCGCGCTCGTATTCGACTTTTCCGCTTTGCTCGTGGACGACCTTAATTGAAATAGCTGTATGCCTTCGACGAAGATTATAAATAGTTCATATAAGCCTGCATATGATGTGAAGTAAACTGTGCAATATTGGCGCTATAAAACTCTTTTCCCTCTTTTCAATTTAAATCTTAGATCAAATTTCAAGCAAACATGCATGACGTTCGAGTAATAATATTATGTGGGGTTTTTCGGATCTACAATAATTTTTTCATTGTACATGCATACCCAGCACAGATCTTATGAGCCTTGCATGGTCACTGAATTTCAGCTAAAATAAATGTTAGAGGGAGATTTTTGATGCTACGCCAGAAGGTCCAGAAGCAGATGCCGAGCTACAGTGACAAGATAGCTTAGGTTTTATCGATTGTGCAGGAGGACGGGGCACGATCCCCAGAAAATCCTTTATTATCCTTGGCACTTCATCGATATGCATACGTAACCGAATTCTATTATAATATAAATTAAGGTACAGCATTAGCGACTGCGTTAGGTATATCGAGAATGCAACTCAGATTGAGATCACTTATTTTGATGATACATTTTACTGTTGTTTCAATGACAACTTTAATGGTAAGAAATACGGTTGCAAATATAAACTATTTTGAATTTGAAAAATATTAAAGGATTTAGTAGAGAGAATTTCCTGTTCGGTTCAGATTTTGCCTCTCAGCTGGAGAGCTGCATGGAGATTAAGTCTCAAAACTTGAGTTTCCTCCAGCCAAAAGCTGAAGAATTGACACCCAAAGGGCACATGATAAACTTGAACAAACTCTCGGTAGAAATACCTGTTCAATGTATATCAGTATCGTTGGATAAGCTAGTAATTGATCCAGTGATCTGAGGAGAATATGACTAAGTACATGGAGGAGAAGGCCTACAGTCTTTGGCAGAGTCAAAGTATAGAAATTGCTTTTGAGTCTACCTAAACTCAGTTTTCTTCACGCAGTTATACTTTGGGTTTTACTGCGAGGGTTCTTGCCAGACTCTAGCTATAGAGAGAGAGAGAGCTGTTTAGAATTAACTGAGAGCTATATATCTAGTATAAATAAAGTTAGTCCAGTTTACTATAGGTTTCCTTGTGTAGCAACAATGGATCAGTAATATTATGGAAGTGCTTTATAGCCTTATTTTGGGAGACTATATATAAGCGTGGAGAACAGCCGTTTAAACCTAACAGAGCTATCCAGTATAAATAAAGTTAGTTTACACACAAAGCAGAGCAGATGGTTTTGAAATACGAATGTCGTATACTTGAGTAAACAGACGCTGATTTTGATTACTCAAAGCAGTCAAACGAACGCAAACATGGCGCTACAAATGTCAGCTTTCATGATTGCCGACAAATATTTAAAATACATGACTGCAACAGCTGCAACGCTAGCGTTCAGAGAGGGCCATGGCAAGAGGACCTGAGAAAATTTGACACAAAGTAGTACCCAGGCCACATGTTGTGTCCACGCGCGCAAACTAGTCCCCATGCCCCTAAATTTGTATTTGTTCCCAAGCCAAAGGGCTGAAATGTCGCATGAAAATATATCACTGGCTTTACATGTAAAATTGTATACTGCGAAATTATGGTCAGTGAATATTTGACCCTTCTCTAGCACGGCCTGAATATCTATACGTCTAAATGACCTAAATGATTTAATTCTGATTGGTTGAAAGTTACTAATTATATCAATAATTGTGCTCAGTACCTAATAAACGGCATCCATTACATCTAATAAGCCGCATTTGGCAAGGAATTGTGTAGATATTTAGTGCGTAAACAATTTCATCATATAATTTTTAGTTCAAAGCTACTTCCAACAAAATTGAATACAGCTGAAACTGTCGGCGATACCATTCTTCAAAAGCAAATTCCAAAATAAACGAAATGTAATGAAGCGTTGCAATGGCCGCCCTGAAGATGGTTGCACAGTGTCAACTTTTCCTTGTCGACCGTCCACATGACTCTATAGCTTTTGAACAAGGCTCTTTGAGTCAAAGAAAAAAATGTCAATTTTTGCCGTACTTACGAGCGAGTGAATCATTGCCAGCCATCGAATTCGAAGACGAAGTTATTTATTCAAATTGAAAAGCTAAAGATGCGTTGCAAGGTATTTTCATGGCTTCAACAATGTATCATAATTTGCTCTTTTATCAAAACCTTTCAAATCCAAGGACCATGCACATATGTAAAACGTAACTCTATATTAACCATTCGCCCATTTCAGAGTTAACTGTACTATATAATATCTTTATATTCGACTGGCTAC
The DNA here is from genome assembly GCA_902702795.2 of Paramuricea clavata. NCBI lineage: Eukaryota > Metazoa > Cnidaria > Anthozoa > Malacalcyonacea > Plexauridae > Paramuricea > Paramuricea clavata. The sequence goes on from CACRXK020005478.1 coordinate 8,486, forward strand.
AAAATATATATAGATATAGTTAAATTGATAATCTTAACGGTGTGTGCCATTGTTTTGTGCCAATATTACGAAAGCTTCAGATTCATAAGAATGCAACTACTTGACTGAATACAAGGAGAACTTCGACGTCTCGAGCGAAGCCCCTTCAACTTGGTCGGAAAGTTAGTAGTATATCTACTTTCAGTAGTAGTATATCTACTTTCAGTAGTAGTATAACCTCCCGACGAAGAACGTTCGCTCGCCGCGTCGAACATCTAGTGTTGTATTTTTCGAGTAGTTCACTAGTGCATCCCCATCAATCCATATAGCTTTCTTAAATTTATACAACCGAGACCATATGATTTTGTCACTTCACCCAGTTTGGATGAACTGAATCTGTGCTTTGTTTAATTTAAAGAAACTGTACATATAGATGCACAATTTTTCACACACCGGGCAATCAAAATGTAATAACGCAACGTCGGTAAATTAACAAATCAATACCCTAAATTATATCCAAGTATAATCCTATTAAACGTTAAAAATGGACGGTAAATATTTACTACTGTTGATATATTCTAATCTACTGAGTACTGTGCATCCAGCCATTCAAATCCAACAAACGATACCTATGGATTATTTTTTGTCGTTTTGGCGCAAATTCTCTTTCCAAATTCAGTGCAGACGGTTTGTAAAATATTAAGCAATATAGACAAAGCTAAAGACTTTAGAATGCGGGAACATATTTATTTATTACTATTAATAAAATAGTTATTAACTGAGTAGTACACAGTGTACATATATATCCCTTACCTGGATCATCCCAAAACATACAGCTCCTCAGAATTTCAGACATTTTCTTTTAAAAACGGCACATCGTCATCGGAAATTGTAATTGTTCAATAACTTTTCACAGTGTGCGTTCTTTCAAAACAGTTACCAGTCTTTCGTTTTCATTAAGTATCTGGAATATTTACCAAAAGTCAACATCAGAACTGGTTGTAAAATTATAATCTCCTAAATCCTTTTATTTCGTGTCAACAATGTGAAAACTTTGTTGCACTTTGAAACAATAATCCTTTTCACAAAGTAAAGCGGTGCATGTTAAAACCCAGCTGGAGTATACATATTTTATTTTTTGGTAAAAAATGAAAATTGTAGTTAAAAAAGAAACTCATCACTTTCACACTGACGGCGCTAAATAACGCCGGCAAAATTTACGTGTGTTCACACTGCGCTGTTACAACTTGTTCACAAATTAAACATTAACACTCGTGTAAACCCAAAATATTGTCAAATGGAGCACAAAGAAATGTAAACGAAAAGCATTCGACTTTACTGTTAGTTTAACTGTTTAAGACCAGTGAGATGCTTGGTTTGCAGGCGGTACAAAAAAGCAACGGCGTTTTGTGTTCACACGAAGCCACTATTAAGCGCTTCGTTTTTACTGATTCATCTCGCTCTGTTTAGAACCGTGCTCAAATTTTTACGTACGGCGAAAGTTTTACGACCGTTGTCGAACAATTTCGCTAGTGTGAAAGCGAACGGCCATAATTGTGACTTTTCTGCGCCGATTTCAATCGGCTTCGTTTTCAAACGTAGTCTCGTGAGTCAGCTAGGGATCCACGGTTTTATTTCTCCAATATACATGTAGTTGTTTAATTGTAATTTCGAGTCTGAGCCCCATGTGGAAGAGAGCCTGACTCCAATTTGAGTCTATATACCAGACACCGCGGGTTTTTGTCCCATATACAATAGGGGGAAGCAAATTAAAATAGCCCCAGCTAGCAGGGGTATGCGACAACCTGCAGAGGCTAGTGTTATAATAAAAGATAATATGATAATTATTAAATTAATTAACATGGCTGATTCAATGGCCTATTCATACGACTGTGAAATATAGCTAAGGCTGGTTTGGTCTCGAATTTTTCATGGGTGAATTCTATGTTTTGAAGGATTTATATAAACATTTTTGAGGGATAGTATTGACTCATTGTTTACTCCCTCAAACATTTTAGTAAAAATCCTTCAAAACCTAGCTATATTTAGGAATTCCTACTGTGTCTGTGACCACAAAAAGTGATAGTGTATCTAACCGGCCTATATATAGCCGGCCTATATATAGCATTGTCAGTACAGGTTGTTTAACAATTGTGCTGTTACTGCTGTATATATAGGTATCTTTAAACTGAAACGTGTATGCTTGCTTACAGCGCTGCATGAAGTAAAATCCGGCTTGAATACGCGTGTGTGTATTCCCTAATAAAAACAACGAATTGTGTTTATTAATTAAAGGACAATGGCAATAAAAAAATAGTTTGTCTCATTCAAAAGGACTCTCAAAATTATATATTAAACTCTTTTACCGATTTGTCATATCTTGCTTAGTTCTCGAAATATTTAGATCGAAATTACTGAGCTTTCCGTCATCTTGGACTATAATTCTTGACCTCATTAACTATGGTTTTGATGACGTCAGGGGTTGGGTTAACCATATATAAAACTACTCTAAAATGACCGAGTAACAATCCAAAATTGTTTGAAATCTTTTTAATCATTTCTAAATTTCAGACAGCAACCAGAAATGATGTTTTGGACCCATATATTGATCGCTTACTTTCAAAATAAAAAAAATTAGCGTGACCCCTCTCTTGATGCGTAATCGGCACTGCCTCATTAGAGACTTTAGAGAGTTTGGCAACCTAGAACGGCAACGATAACGGCAACGGGAAAAATATAATTGCTTATATTGTTGCATTTGAGCCAAAGTATACGTTACTACACTTCATTTGCACCTTTAAGTATTCCTGTTTCTTTCACACGTACCCTTAAGTAAAAATAGTCCGCGAATTCAAATAAAACACCTCAAATAACATCGAACGAATTAACCGTTGCCGTAGTCATGCACCGTGAAAATGATGCAAATCACGTACTAGTTTCAACAACTACGGCATTGCACAACGCTTAAGACCATGTAATTTACATTTGCCTTTGTCTTTGAGGATTAATGCTATTGTTGATGACCATATTGCCGTTGCCCTTGTATTTGCCAAAAGCGAGCTTAAGCATGTAGAACGGCAACACGACGACGACGGCCAAAACAAATTTCTTCAAATAAATGATAGTAAAGAAAACTTGTCGTATATTATAATTCGTATGAATTTAATACAGTATAAAAAGCTGAAAACATTGGCTTTTTGTTTGGGAAGAGTTCTACTGACCGAATTTTAAGTTGCACTTGTTACGGCTTGAAATGCAGGCGTTGCATAAAAGACGTGAAAATCTGTGATTTGCCGTTGTTAACAGAACGACGACCACGTTTGAAACTCCCCTGGGACTTTAATTATTTACTTCTTTTCATTGACTCATTGTATTTGTTGGCGTCGTCGTCGTGTTGCCGTCCTACATGCTTAAGCTCCCTAAACTCTCTACGGCAACGCGACGGCCAAAACAAACTCCTTCAAATAAATGGTATAGTAAAGATATTTCGTGGTATTTTATCAATCGTATGAATTTAATACAGTTTTAGAAGTTGAAGACATGGGTTTTATTTGTTGGGAAGAGTTCTGCTAAACCCATTTTGAAGTTGCACTTGTTGCGGCTTGGAATGCAGCCGTTGTATCAAGACGTGAAAATCTGTGATTTAGCGTTGTGAACAGAGCGAGGACAATGTCTAAATTATTCATATATTGTAATTACTCGATTCTTTTCAATCAGAATCTTTTCGGAAAACAGAATCAATTCGAGATAGCGGGAATATAACCGAGTAAAAATGATTTAGATAGTATAGTATAATTGGGCAAATCCCCCGGAAATAGGTTAAGTTACAGCCGACTGCTACTGTGTAGCCATTTAACAAATTGAAACAAAGCGTGGAATACAGCCTGTTCTGCGCATGTGCACATTGGAGTCTCCAACTAGATATTCAACTGAATAGAAGGGCTGATTGCAAGGAGTGCATGTTTTCAGCCTGGACTATAAGTTTAAGCCCGATTTTCCGGGCTGAAATTCCAGCGCGGCCTATATAGGATAAAATCCTATTTAAACACATCCTCGTTCCCGGAGCTTTTCGGCGACATAGCAAACGATTACATTGCAAAAATTTCGGCCCGCGGCCTAGATTCAACCGGTCGAAGTTACCCGCTGGCTGAGGATTTCATCCCGTTTGATCGTCCAAGGACTTTTAATTCTGTTTGCCGGTTCCGAGCTATTTTCCAATGCAACCACAGTCTCGCAGAATAATAAAGACAATAAACAACATTTTAAATGATTGTGAAGATCAGTGGAATAGCCTCTTAAATAGTATATATGTAATTAACGCGTACTTTAATTATAATTTCTTGAAATTTTCACTATCACGGCCGACTGCTATTTTTTTCAAGCTTTCTGAAATAACCCGTTAATTGGGATTACCCACGAGATTAAACTTTAGTGTTTATGAATTAAAGTTTATTTGTATTAATTGTGATCTCTATATATTCGTAATTTTATAACTTTTTAAGCATTCTTACAATGGTTGAAAAAATCGCCATCCCGTGGATAAGGGCTATATATCCGGCATTTGTAAAACCGGATCACAACTTTTGTCTATATATAATAGGCTATATGTACATATCAATTTGCCTTCGGTTATAAACATTTGGAAATAGTTAAATTATCACACTACAACTTACATGTATATATATATAGTCGTTACTATTTAGATTCTGACTGATAGTACATACGTACAGTATTATAAATTATGTTACTATATATATACTACTCAAATAACCTAATTAAATAAAAAATAACTTATATTACATACCTTCACTTTGAAATATATTAAATTTACCGAAGTATATAATTTCAATTTCTTAAAATTTTCTTGTAATTTCTAATGATGATAAGCTCCGATAATTTTAGACGAAAACTTTAGTACATAAAATATAAATAGCGGCTGCTTGTGCCAATAAACAAGGTGTATATATAATCAACCGGTTCCTCTAAAGAGCATCTCAGTAGGGTTTCGTCTTGGTTGCTGCTTTTGTCTATTGTGTTAGTCAGACATAATTCATCCTGTATACTAGAGAGAACACGCTGTGTTCAAGGCTCCTAATCCTCCCATTTTATATTGGCTTTGCCCCGAAAAATATCTTCCATATATTATATATCGTATATATGTTAATATTATTATATATATTAGCCATCGATATCATATATAATAATAATAATAATAATAATGATTTATTAGCGATTCCAAATTGAATTGGCTCTTCTATATCACTAAATTAACTAATCTATATTAACAAGTACTATATTTACAATTAGTAGGGCTATGAAGAGTTAATACATCTATACAGTACATTCACACAGTCACAGTACATATTTCACAAAACAGATGTAACAAAACATAGTCATTTATACCCCGGCCCGAGCCTCTCGTGGGCCAAGTCTGTGAGATAGACTTACACACTTGACTTGTTCTAAAAATGTTGAAATCTTTGGCTTTGCAATTTCGCAAACTATCTGGCAGAGAGTTAAATGCAGCTGCAGCACTGTCCTGAAATGTTCCACTTTCGGTTGGCACTTCAAGTTGGAAAGATGTATAGAGCAGTTTTATTGTTTTTTTCCCTCAAAAGGTTGCCACTATACAGTCTACAGCCTGTGGCTATGATATAAATTTTGACACTAACAGTAACATTATTAAAATTGGTCTACTCATTATAAAATCAAAGTTATGGGTGTTTCAGAAATAAAGTCTGGGCATTTATCAATTGCAGTGCATGTTATAAGTGTCACCACAGTTAATAAAATATAACATATATAGGTTTATTGATCCCTTACACCTTAACTGACAGCCATATATAACAATGTTAATGGTTCTACTATATAGACCAATATTAATCATTTAGCCTAGTGTCAACTGGAATTCATCTCTTAAATTAAATTTTCGACTAGTGTTCACTAATACCTGGCTGCATGCATGTGTATATAAATCGCATGGAACTCTTGGAATAACTCGCATGGAATCACTTATAGTGAATGGAAAAAAGCCTATATATCGAAGTATAAATGCAAGTTGAAAATCATCGAAAATACATGGGTCGATCTCCAAGATATATGCGTGGTCGATCGGATCAAGATCTTCTGGAACCAATAAAAATATAGCCATGCATTCACCTGATGATTCCTCTTGGATGAAACAGGCAACCTTTTAAGGTATATATTGTATATAGGCCTATATCATCGATCTTTTCAATTTCTCATTTCGGACAAGGACTTGCATGCCATTCGGTCTATAAACAAATTGCTGGAAATGGGATTTAGAGAAAAAATGGGCTGAGAAATTGGATCTCGACCCCCATTCCTCCATGTACAATCTTTGCCGAAATCTTTGGGGCGGAATACGCTAGTTATAAGTAATTTTACGACATCTCATAGGCCATGCAAGCACCCCTGTTCCCCCTCTCAAAGTTGGCCGACAAAAATTAAGATGTAAAATTGTCTGGTCAGTTTAAAATTTCAAAATAAACTTGGTGAAACTCAAGATATATGAAATATCAAAATGGGAATATCAATCAGTTAACAGTAGTACTGATATTATAAGTGATATATAAACATTCAGTTCACTATAGTTATAATGCTGTGATGATTTCATATAATTTTTGCAGTTATACATTATCAGAAAAGCAACTAGTATACCGACAAAGTTATATGCAATTTGGTTTTAAAGTAACTCAATACAAAGTTACTTTTGTATACTAATTGTACAAAAGTTACATCTATATAATATATTCTTTCGTTTGGCTTTTATAAATAAGTATATATACTGTACAGATCGTGTATATATATGTATTGATACATTCTACTAGCTTATGATATAAGCAGTTATAGAGACACGAACATTGCATTACGATAATTGAACACTGTAGCACCAAATGAGATAAGATATAGAAATTAAGGGACATTAAGGATTAGGGAATTTGGATAACAAAATTGTGAAATACAAAATAACTGCTATTTCTGTCAAACATTTTATAATGCCAGACAACAGCAAGTGTTAGTCTATATATGGTCTATCGATTGACCTATATCATTTGAGTATCAGCCGGCCAAAATCAGTGAATTAGACAAAACCACTGTTTAATTTAACCAGAAACTGAGAATAATCATCTGCATCGGAAAATTAAAATCCTGCGCAACAAAACATGAGCCTTCACGCTGCACCAGTATATATAGTATGTTCAATGCAATAAAAATGGCTCAATTTATAGCCATCTATCACTGCAGAGGCATATGAAAAAATATTTTAAGACCTGCATGCATTGGTGGGAAATTTAGCAACAATTCTGCGTGCTTTTATGATTGTCTTTCAGAACTCCGGATCAAACAGCTTTTTAATAAGTTAGCTAATTAAGTTGGATATTGCCAAAGGTATATAATGGCGTTCTCGATCGGCCAGAATGCATGCAAGTAGATTTATCGTTACTTTTTTTACAATTTTTTGAAACTAGTTCGCTAGTTGCAGTTATACGACTGGTTATACCTTTCCAAAAAGTATATCTATAATAGTTATCGTTTCGGTTACTAAAAAACGTATAACCAATTGAGGTGAGCAGTTTAGGGGCGAAGCAGTTTGTATAGTTCGCTACTGTAGCGAAGTACAATTTTCAAGTAGTAGCGAGTAGTTTTTGACTACTTTTTAAAACATATAATATTAAATATATTTGTAGCGAAGTACATTTTTTCAATAGCCAAGTATAGACTATATAGTTCAAAACTTTTCAAGCAACAATCGCTAGCTGCTCAGTGCTCACTCGAGAAGATGCAAAATAGAATAGGCCTATATGATATCATGCATCCACGCCAAATCTCACTGCAAGTAGATAATCTTCAGTGCTGTTTAGTTTTGCTTTACTAATACGTTGACACTGTTTTAGTCTGTTTGGAGTTTCTTATACCATTCGAAACACTAGTTACAAATTGGAAGAACTTATATGTGGATATCAGTTAAGATACTTTGTCGTAGCAAATATATTTTGCTAGCCTATAGCAACAATTTTTGAAACAGCAGCTGTACTCGGTATAGAGGACTATACACTGATTTTTCGACAGGTTTTAGCTGATTACATCATTTTGAAGTATAGCTGCAATGAACTGTAGAAATTTATTAGTCAGTTAGTTAACCCTTGCATATATAAGTAGAGTTACAAAGTTATTTATGAATACTTACTGGTTATTTCACGACTGCTATTCCCACTTTTCAGAACATTCCTTCCTCTTGTTGGAAGGCAAAAATAAGCACACCCGCGCATGAGACATTCCTGACTATTCATGACATGAAAAGATCGTCAAATCTGCCGGTAATATGAACGGAAACGTGTCTACTTGGACAAAATTAAGAAAGCCACGTGGTTCCTTGAAGGTGCAGCCTTTTTAACCAGCGGAAAGGACACAGGTGATTTTTGGCAACCTATTATAAATGTTTATAATAGGACACTGTCTCACTGGAAATATTATTCCACGATATTAATAATGATTCCTCCAATGATGTTTGCAGGGGATGAGGCAAAATTTTGGAACAGCACAGTCTTCGGGATAAATAGATGAACAGCATCAATTGTCAAAAGTGGACAAATAGATGATAATCATCTACCTATAGGGGAAACTCTATAATCCTGATCCTATACCTCTAACTTTAATTCATTTGTCGACCTCGGGATTACTATATCTCACAATTTATATCCTGCATGGGCAGATCATATTCGGAGAAAATTGTTGTTAAAGCCAACAGGACCCTTGGGCTAATGAAAAGGATTTTCCGTGATTGACAAGATATGCAAACTAGAAAAATAATATACTGTGCTCTTGTACGAACCAAGCTGGAATATGGTAGTAGTCTTTGGTCGCCTTACACCAAGAAATACGCGAAATTAATTGAAAATGTCCAGAGAGGAGCTACCAAGTTTATTCTAAACTATCCTAAAGATATGAAGTATATTGATAGATTGATCAAACTAAACTTATTGCCTTTAGAACACCGTAGACAAATTTCAGACTTAACATTTTTCTTTAAATCGAGGACTGGCTTAGTAACCACCGACATTAATAAATTTTTGACAGTGTTCGAGCCCGGGTATCCAACACGTATAATTAAGACATAAATAACTATAATCTAACTATGAAGCATAAGCAAGATTATTACAGGAAATCTTACTTCACAAGAACAGCCGAACTCTGGAACACTTTGCCATCTCAGGTGAAACAGTGCAAATCCATTCGAACATTCAAGACTGCCATTTATAACTTTTATTAGTGTTTGGACTATTGTCCTCCTTAGTATAGTATTACCTACTCGCTTATTTATTTATTTGACTTTATAATTTATTGTTGTTTCTCCGATATTTTTGGAGTTTTATGTAAAGGGGCTCTGTTGCAATTGGGATGCAAGTCCTGTTCAAACTCCTGTCATATAATAATAATAATAATAATAATAATAATAATAATAATAATAATAATAATGAAAACTTTATTAATAGAACATTTATAGATATATACAATCGGGTAACCTACAATTGACTACTTGAATCACTTATACATGCATGGTTATAATTTTATATACAAAAATTGCTACTTATTTATAGAAATAGTTACTTTAAATGTTCATTAGTTCGGGATTAGTCCATTCTTTATTTCTACAGCAAAATATGTAGTACGTTGATCGGATGGCAATAGATATAATATATCTTTCTGATACAATATTGTTGGTGTTGATTATCCAGTTAATAATAATAATAATAATAATAGTAATAATAATGATTTAATAGCATTTCCACATAGTGACTCTTCTATGCTACAAGTGAGTTTGGTTATAAGATAACAAAGTATACAATACGTACAACGGAGTACATAATACGACACAACAAGTATTACAATACGTAGTATGTTGTACATTACAGTATTTAACAATTGACATTACTTATACACCGTAAAATACAGTATAGTTATACACACAATGATATATACTATATATATGTTATATACTTATAATGATATTATGTAATATATGGCAAATTCATTAAACTAAACTTAATGTTTGTGGGAGATGCGAGTTATCCCTAGATATATGCATGATTATCATTGGTTTATGGACTTTTGACAATTGATGCTATAGTCATCTATTTATCCCGGAGACTGTGTTGGAAATGGAGTTCTTCTGTTAACTGTTCAACGAGATGAGGAAGTGTTATTAGCATGACCGGAAAAATTAAGGGTGCGGACAAAAATTGTCCCAAATTGATGCAAATTGCCAGACATCATGATCATTCGTTTATTGGTAAATGAATAGAGTCATAGACAATCCAGAATGACTTTTGGATTGTCTATGATATAGAATTTAAATAGAAGGAACATATCTCCTAAACAGATGCGCGGAAATAAAGTAAATCTTAAAACGACAAATAAAAGATATTCATTGACTAAGACGTATCGAACTGAACTCCTAGCTTTCTCTTCCAGAACTGCATGTACTTTGAATTTAATGAAACAAATTTTCAATCTGTCTTTCAATGTAAATGAAAACTTTTCAAAAACTGGAAATTAATTTTGGTCTTGAGAAATATCTATCTGTAATCCATAATTTCTAATATTGTCAAGCTATTACAAAGTTATAAGTGTCAGTGCAGTCAGGGACGTCGCGAAGGCATCAACATTGGGGGTCGTCATGTTTTGACCAACATTTCCTAGGATTTTGACCAAGTTGGGGGGGGGAGGTCGTCAAAAACATTTTCCGGACTAACATAAGCATAGTCAAAAAAAAAAATTTCGGACTAACATAAGCAGATTCCAAAATTTTTCGATCAATATAAGCAAATCTTCCAATTTTTTCACCGCAAACATAACAAAAGCTTTAACATTGTTAAAATTACGAACCATTTCATAACTTTGGGCAACTTCGACCATCTTTTATCCCAAACTTTGACCAAATTTTTCACAGTTTTACCATCAATTTTAGGGAAATATCAGTTCCATTTTGACCAACTTTGGGAAAATATCAGTTCCATTTTGACCAACTTTGACCAACGTTTGAATTATTGGGGGGGGGGGGGGTTACCCCCCACACACACACACACACACACACACACACACACACACCCTATAGCGACGTCCCTGAGTGCAAATATTACTCGCGATTCCTCTGACTAATACATACAACACCTTCACATATAGCTATCATGACAAAATGCATTATATTGAGGCGAGCAGTCCTGGATATTGCTCAAATTTTTTAAAAATATAATCTGCTCGACTAAAACACTGACTGGGGCCAGGGAGGCTACAAACCCCTCCCCCGTTCGTCTTCGTATACGCCCATGATGTGACGTGAATTTTCACTGTTTTAACAATTTAATACTTTTTTTCAACGTAGATTTTTTAGCGTATTTTCCCAAATCACCCTTGAGAAAGTGGAATCTTTAAGCTGAAAACAGCTTTTGTCTATAATTATATGGTTTTCCATATACACGGGAGGAGCCGGATAGTGATTTTCCGCGCAATTTCCATGATATTGGCTTCTCAGTTCCGGATATCCTTGAACTTTTCGCCTCCGGACCAAAACAAAATGTCTTCCCGTTTTGTCCTGTTGCAGACGAGACCAAATCGTTTTACTAAACGAAGCTGCCCTTCCGCTAAATACAAAGAAAGCTACAAAGTTTTGTTTAATGGACAATTCCAGCTATCGACTAATTTTTTATCAAGACAGGAAAGACGAAATATATCATGTCTCAAAAGAGCATCATCCTAAAATTAGTAAAATTGCAAAGTTTGATTCTTGTGATGTTACTCTGAGTGTATCCACACCGGGCAAGCTTGAAAACTATGCCTGTGCACGGTGGGAATCGAACCTACGACCTTTGGATTCACCCGAGTACATTACACAGAAAATATCATGATTACTAGATTACATTGGTATCGAAGGAACTAGATTCTCGGTTCCGAAATATCATACTCGAACCGACCTGACCGCGTAGCTCAGTTGGCAGAGTATTGGGCTAGTATTCCAAAGGTCGTAGGTTCGATTCCCACCGTGGTCAGGCATATTTTTCAAGCCTGCCCGGTGTGGATATGCACTCAGAGTAACATCACAAGCATCATATTCACCTGAGACTCTGAGTACATTACTCCAACACAGAAAATATCTTTGCAAAGTTTGGTTGCGAAATGTTCTAACATACGGAAGATATAGCATGTGAAATTAGCAAATTTTGAGTATTTTAGTATTATGCGCGGTAACAATAACCATTTTTGAGCCGAAAGTGGTTATTTTTACCGCGCGTAATACTAAAATACTCAAAATTTGCTAGTCGATAGGTGGAATTGTCTCATTAACAGCCGCGTTTAGAGGTTTTTTCTGATGAATAAAGATCACTATAAGAGCTTGTAAATGCTGTTTTGCTTACAACAATTACTGCGGTAATACAAATTGTTTGTTAATAGAAAATCTTGTTTTTTGTTATTTTTGTTTTGTTGTGGTATATGCTAAAAACATTATTCACCATCAAGTGTAATAGTCTGGAAACTGACCCCTATATTTACATCTTACATGAAGCATTAAGACATTCAAGCGGTAAAAACAAATATGGCGGCTGCAAAGTTGCTTTCAAACGATTCGGGCGATTTTGTTTGGAAAAACTTAACGGGATTTCTTGACCCTAATGTACCCAACGAACAAGGTATATTTACAAAGATGATGTACTTTTAGTATATTGTACTTAACTACAAAATGGTGTGTAGAAGATGCGGTAATACATTGTATATGTACACTTATCAATGTTAAGCCCCAGAGAGGGGGGGGGGGGTCGGGCATATGTGGCGCATTTGATTTTTTGAGCAAATTTTCAATCAAATGCCCCACCACCAGGCAATAAATATTGGTCAAATACCCCACCATGTTGCAATAAATTGTAATAAATGCTATATTATTAAAAGTCATTTGTTCCCATAATTTCAAATTGTCCTATCTCAGGAGTCAGGCCTAGAATGATAATCAAAATCCCCAGGGTAGGGATGCAATTGATGATCAAATACCGGAATACCCCACATATGTCCGACCCTCCCTCCCCCCTGTGGCTTAACATTGATAGCAGGGCTCGAATTTTATCGCGGCAATTGCCGTAGATGGAGAACAAAATGCCGTGGATCATTGCGGCAACGACGGCAACTTTTTGCCGTATGGTGCAATTTTTATACTATTCACTGTGCATTACTACTTTGATACTTGAATTCAGATGTTGATCAAATCATGTGTAAATCACTATTTTAGGGGTGCACCGGATTTCAAATCCGGCCGGAATTCCGGCCGGATTTAACGAATTTTCCGGCATCCGGCTTCCGGCCGGATTTGGAGAAAATCCGGCCGGATTTAAATTTTTGTTTTCAGCTTAAAAAATTCACCAAGAATGGGATAAACCATCAATTTGGCAGCTTTAAAGTTTAAAAAACCCTTATATTATTATAAAATATTAAGTTATTAACAAAAAGATATTTAAAAAAGGTTTAAACACAATCAAAAATCTAAACTGACACGAACTAAAAATAGTAAAAAACATAAGCCGCCATTTTGAATACTGAATTATCCCAATTTATCCCCAATTGTCCCCATTACCGGTTTTATCTCAAGTCCGGCAAATCCGGCCGGAATTCCGGCCGGAATTTTTGTCCAAATCTGGTAAATCCGGTTCCGGCCGGATTTGAAAATTCCAAATCCGGTGCACCCCTACACTATTTTACAGTAGTCTCAGTTTTCTTCGAAAAAAAAAAACACTAAAGAAATACGTAGACATGTTTCTAGAAAAATGCCGTGGAAACTGCCAAAATTGCCGTAGACAGCTGTTACGTTCTACGGCAATTATTAACGCCATTGCCGTCGATTGATTTCAGGGAAATTCGAGGCTTGATTGATAGGTGCATTAATATTTTATACTGTGATTACCGTCTACTGTATAAACTTACTAATCAGAAAGTGTTTGAACGTTCTTTAGGGTTGGATGTCTTGATGAAATTCTTTCATGAAGTGTGTGGTGGTTCCACTGAATTAGAAATATTTCTTTTACATGAACTGAAAAAATGGTTGTTAGGTAAGTTCCAGTTCTCTCAACAGTGGTGGAAATTCACTTTTTCCGGAAAGACAAAGTCTCCTAAATTTCCGACAAAACTTTCAAATTTCTGACATACCCAACATTTACACTCGAAAAGACTGTTTTTAGCCCTCTTTTATGTCAAAATTTCCGAAAATTCATCAATTTTC
>CACRXK020005479.1:6367-27937 GCA_902702795.2 Paramuricea clavata
CGAACGAGAAAATGGCAAGTTGTTCGCTTTTTATAGCCTTTACAGAATTAAAAACACAGCGAAAAAACTCGCAGGTTAGCAAATGAATTTTTAAAATTTAGAATGGTTAAAAATATATGTTTTTGAAAAAAATACTTGGCCGAAAGAGTTTTTTATAAAAACATAAAAATTAATAGAAAAATATTGAAAATATCCGAAAAGCAAAGTCTGTGAATTCAGACCTTGTGTATATAATAAAACTCACTCTTGTCGAATACGAGCGATATCAGCTCATATTCGACTCGATTTCGTTGAATAACTGTTAAATGTCCTATATTCTTACATCACTTAATTGATTTAACGTAGGAAAAATATTATTTTTCCAACGTTAAATCAATTAAGTGATGTAAGAATATAGGACATTTTTAACTGTTAAAACAGTTATATTCAACGAACTCGAGTCGAATATGAGCTGATATCGCTCGTATTCGACAAGAGTGAGTTTAATTATATACACAAGGTCTGAATTCACAGACTTTGCTTTTCGGATATTTTCAATATTTTTCTATTAATTTTTATGTTTTTATAAAAAAACTCTTTCGGCCAAGTATTTTTTTCAAAAACATATATTTTTAACCATTCTAAATTTTAAAAATTCATTTGCTAACCTGCGAGTTTTTTCGCTGTGTTTTTAATCCTGTAAAGGCTATAAAAAGCGAACAACTTGCCATTTTCTCGTTCGCAAAATGTCGGAAATTCAGTTTGAGCCGCCATTTTGTTTAGTACCTCATGTCCAGACCTTGTGTATATAATAAATTTGTATATACTTCTAACAAGATTTTATCCGAACTCGAACTGAGTAAAAAAAACGGAATTGCTCTTTTGAAATTCTATTTTGGTAAAATATTAAGCTTGCATAATAAACAGTCAAGTATTTTGCACAAACAATAAAACACTTCAGCTAGCAAAGCCCTCCGGCACCATTTAGTAGTAAATTTCTTGGATTTAAATTCGAAAATAAGAAAAATTTACTGCTTTAAATCCGAATGCAATAAAAATTGAAGCAAATAACGATCTTTCATTACAGTTTATATTTACTGCCTAACTAAATGTAATTTGCATTAAAAACACAGAAAGTTCGAGGTTGTTGTGCAGAATCTAAATAAAAAGCACAAAATGTTTTTATCAATCCTTTTTATACATCCTTAGATTAGTAGATTGGAATAGAAGCTTTAGGTTTTTAGTGCTGGACTTAGGAGATCAAAGCTATTTTCTGAGGGTCAGTTTGTCGTGATTTTAAGAAGGCCGTAAAACGAGTATCATTGCGTATTTTTTCCTCCCCCCGCATTTCTCTCAACATTCAAAATTTCGCTTGAATTTTGCACTTAAATGAATGAACAAGACTGAGAAAAAAGATCATGGTGCAAAGTTCTATATTCTGTGAGCTGTAATGCCCTAAATATGTGTAATTCTCAGTCGACGAAAAGTGCAAATTCAGCGAACATGGTCGCCTGGAGCTAAAGCGCTGTAAAAAAATTATTTTTATGAAAATTGAAAAACCAAAGTCAGTTTCATAACTCACTGGTATGTGCTATTTCACGGTAAAAGTTTGGGAGAAAACTATTTTCTGATCCGAAATGCAGTGGACCGCTTTTACAGAGACTGCCTCTTAATAATTGGTTCAGTGTAAAGATCAATATTAATTTTATAATTAAAATATTAATACCAAATAACAGTCACAATGTCAAGACAGCAATGTCCCAACAATCCGGCTCATTACTTGCTCAGTTCCAGCAGACCATACAGCAGGCACGAAATTTGGCATTGGGGGGGGGGTTATTGAGCTTTTTGTTTTTATAACAAGGGGGTCAAGAGTTTTCTATTTGGTTTATGAAAGATATTACCAACCCACCCCCTGCCATAAATACTATTTGGTTTATGATAGATATTACCAACCCACTCCCTGCTATAAATAATGAATGGTCCCTTATCGACACTGGCTATACGCCACTGGATAGTATAAAACTTCCATCAAGTCTGTACCAAAGAGTAAGGATTATTGAAGAAAACTTACCCAGCAATACAAGTACAATAGCACTGACAATCTTTCAAAGTGATCAGCCATAAGAACTAAAGCGATGTCAATCAGAAATATTGGCCATTAAGGCCAAGACGTTGTATACGTACTGATCACGACGCCGACGACGGGTCTCGCAACTTTCCTTCAGGTTTGCAGAAGCTAGCGTCTTGATGTTTGAGTTTCGCTGACTTTTTCCACTGCTGTTGATTCAATTGGAATACCTAAGTAAAACCGTTTTAAGTTCCTTTCTCTGCAAAAATCTTTCAAATCTTTGAAGCATCATTTGTTTGACTTTTGTCCTTGAGATTCCATTCACAGCACATTCAATGTTCTTTCAACACTTCTGACATGGCTTGTGTTACTGACACCTGACAAAAAACTGTTAACTCAAAAATCGATTCGAGAAAAAGGCAAAAACTTCAAAAATTCTTATGAATATTTCATAAACAAAACACAACGGCGCTCATATATTCAATCCGCCCGATTGGCGTGTTTGACGCTGGCTGACAGCCGTAAAAATGTCAGCGATTGCTCGGCTGCCTCAATATTTCGAAAGTCACCGAACTGTGGAATCTCATCAAAAATTCGTATATCGGCCACTCCCATAGAAATACCGCCTGCCATGCAGGCTACCACTCCCACAAACGTCTACGACCGCGCCTACACAGTTTTGCATGTTAATTTACAATTCTAATTTTGAACAGCCAATCAGGTTCTTGGTAATTGGCTGTTTAAAATTAGAATTGTAAACATGCAAAACTATGTAGGCGCGGTCGTAGACGTTTGTGGGAATGGTCGATATACGAATTTTTGATGCGATTCCACAGTTGGTGACTTTCGTAATATATTACCGTATTCTCTCTATTTAGCCCCCCCCTTCCCCCGTCTCAAATAAGCCCATCTCTCTATTAAGCCCCCCCCCCCATTAATAGAAAAATGTGCAGTTTTGGATGAAACAGACATCAACTAATTTGATTTCATTTTCGCAAGAATAACATAACGCATCGTACATGTCATGAACATCTTGAAACATATATATAGTTGAAAAATATGAACACTTGAACATCTCAAAGAGTTGTGTTAAAATTGTTAGAACTATTTTACACACATTTCTTTGTGCTGGAGGAAAATTATCATATAATTTTCTCAAGAAATAAATAAACCCCTCTCAAATAAGCCCCCCTCTCAAATTAGTCCCACCCCTTAAAAGGGCCGGGAAAGTATAAGCTCCCCGGGGGCTTAATAGAGAGAATACGGTACTGGCGCATATTTCGTGAGGGCTGTTTGGGAGACTGGTTAGTCCACAGAATTTTTTTAAATTTGGCATCTCGATTACTCAAACTATAAAAAATGTTTAACAAAATAAAAATGGGGGTCATCGATATTTTGTCCCAAGGTAAAGTACACCAACCGTATAACAATGTGCCCTCCCAATGTGCCCTCGCTTTATGGCAACTCCTCAACTTGGGCACAGGATGTACGGTTACATGTATATACCGGGTGGGGCAAAAAAAAGTGCGACTGTTTGATTTACTATGACTCAAAAACTAAAAGAGCTATTACACTTAAATAAATCACCCTATATTCCGCGATGTTTAGCTTAGATTTTGATATATGTCTGGTGCATTTTCATGCGGTTATGACTGAGATAATTGTGTTTAAACTTATGCAAACATTTTTGGAACCGCCAATAATTAGCTGAAAAGCCCCTATTAAACTAATTCGATAACCGTTACGATTTGTTCGCGATTATTGTTTCAATGAAGTGAAGTCGAAGTTATAGAAATATTTCTTCATTCACAGACTTTTTATTTTTTGTTTTACGATGTTGGGCAATGGATGTGAACTTATAAGGCCGATTTTATTAAAAGTTTTGTTCCTAGAAGGTATCCGATACCCGTGGGATAGGTAGTCTGTATGTTCTAATGAGTCTAGAACGAGCTGTCCCATTTCACGGGCAAGATGTTGCAATTGTGCCGGAGGACATGAATTTGCTGATGAATAGATGATTGCTTTTGAACAACAAGCGTTAACGTACTGACTATAGAGTATAACGCGTCTTAACAGAAGTTGTTTTTGTATATAAAGGTATTAATATTTAATATATAGGCCGTTTTTAGCTTAATTCTCTCGAAATTCGTTTCAAAAATGTTACTCTTGTTCAAATGCACGTATCTTTGTCAATATGGCATGGAAATGTGCATGGCATATATCAAAATTTAAGTTAGACATCGCTGAATGCCAGTAAACGTGTTTTATTGTCATTGCTCTTTTAGTTCTGATGTTATACTAATTCAAAGAGTCGTACTTTTTTGCCCTACCTGGTATATATACACCCGCTGTCAAAAAGGTTGACGAGTTGTCAGTTTATATTGCATATTTCGCAGCTAAGTAACAAGAAAAAAACAAGCAGAAACCGTCTAATCTGAGCAGGGTGTCTAGATTTTCTGTCTACATGCATATTATCGTGATTTTCACCAAATTAAGATATTATAATTCCGCGATACAAAACAGTCCCAATATAGTTTTTACATCAGGTTTTAGAGTAATATTTGCTCCTTTATTTTTCTAAATTTCAAGGAAATCGGAGTTTTACCGGGGACGAAAAATTAATTTTTAAAAAGAGTATCAAATTAAGAATTTTTAGAACGCAAATTAACACGATTTTTACTTACTTGCCACGACTTTGAAACATCATTTCAACGATTCCAAATGAGGCTCATATTCTTCACATTTTATAAATATGGTTGAAAACTTAAATGAGGTTTCCTGCGATGCGAATTGACCAAAGCATAGTCTGTAGCTGAGCAAAGTTTTTAGCAAATGCGCATGCTCAGATTATTATTTGCACGCACTTATTTGCAGGTAAATTAACCAATCAAAATTGAGAATACTATAAAGAACACCGCGGAAAAACGTCTGCGCATGCACCAAATTATGAAAATATGGCGGGGAATTTGAATATCAATTTCTAAAACAAAAACATGCTTATTAATTGGTCAAAAATTAGTAAAACAAACGAGAAAATATAGCAAATGGATAGACTAGACATTAATTGAAAGCGTCCTGGCATTTAAAGTATGGAATGAAATATAATTCATGTAAAAAATTGTTGATTTTAACGGACACGACTTCGAAAATATTTGCAAAATTATTCAAAACAAAAATTCAAACTAAAAAGTTAAGAAAACTCTCGAAAAGTTAAGCTTCTTAACCCACTCAAATTGTGGAATAAATCCTAAAGTTTAATTATTGCGAACACGCAAATTTTTTATATTTGGCGACACAGTTTTTTTTAAAGAAATGTATCTCAAAAGAAAATTCGGAAATTGTCATTGCTTAGTTGATAAACAAAATGTTTCAGACGATAAATTTGTCAACAATCACCTTTAGTTCATGCTCTTGTACAATACAATTTCTTGAACCTTCTGGCTGTATTTATTTCTAGTTTTTAGAATGACATGTTTATTTTTGCGCTTGAAATCTGGCTGTAAAGACGCACAATGAAGTCACTCCTTTTTACCGCCATTTTGAGCCTTCGGAAACGTTCGGAACAGCTTCTCAACAAGTTCGCAATACTATTTCAGGTAAGGTTGACGCATGCGCAGACGTTTTTCCGCGGTGTTACTATAAAGTGATTAATAATTTTTAATTTTGGGGTTTCAAACAATATTTCAGAAAACAAACCCCACCACGTTTCTAAGTATACAGTAGAGTATCAATAGAGAAAATAAGAAGAATTTTGATTTTTCATCACTAGTGTGCCACCGTTTGTTCAGTCTTAGTGGACATCTGCTCTTAACACCACTGATCTGTAATAGGGCAGATCAGTAATTAACACAGTTAATAAAGAGATACAGTTTATTTATAGTACCGCACTGCATTGTGGAGATCTTTTACCACAATGCAGTGGGCTTGGTGAATTTGAAAATCAACTCACTGCACAAATTAGGGATCTGCAATTACAATGATTTACAACTAAAGTGTTATTACACACATTATATTATGGCCTGGCCCTAATAAAGTAAAGATGGTATAGTATCGACGTCCACTGCCAGAGGCTTTAACTCTTTTCCCAACGTAACTACAGGTTTTTTCTAAAAGACTGTATCTCAACAAAAGTTTTTAATTCTTAAAACCACAATGTATTCTTTAGATCGAAAAGTAAAAGACTTCCGCGACTACGGCTTCGTGCTCGAGCGCGCAGAAAAACAACAGAAAGGGACTGGCCACCATCTCGGTACTCCCATTTGTCATTTCTGTTGGCTTTACTGAATACGCAATCGAGGTGACTAGGTACATTCATATCAACGGTCCGCAACATATTTTGGCAGTCATAGACTCATAGATACCAGACCTGGTTATTGCTGAAAGATAGGTTCAAAATTGTTACTAAATAAGAAAAACTCAATACTAAATAACACCACGCCCGATTTACAGAGAGGCAAACTCCTCAAGACAAGGTTAAGTTCCCCAAAAGTAGTCCCCAGTCGTTATAAGGTGGGTTAAAACTGCAACGCTTTAGGTAAGTGTGGTAAAAAAACATTCTAAGCTGTGCTAAACATATCTAGGTCGCCGTACCATTCTCCAAAATAGTCGTAAGTACTTACAGGCTAGTTCGGGAAAGTTTTATGTAATTGTGTAGAAAATCGTTGTAACCTGAGCTATGTACGTCCAGGACATGACCCATGGCGTACCTCAACTAATAAACGACATAGATATCCAATTATTGCATTACCAGAGACACAATCTCATCAAGGCAACGTTGTGTTTCACTAAAGTAGTCCTGAGTCGTTGTAAGGCGGGCTAAATAAGAAAAGGTTTAGGTAACTGTGCCAAAAAAAATTCTAAGCTGTGCGAAATACGCTTAGGTCAGCTTACCATTCTCTAAATAGTCGTAAGTACAAATAGGATGGATAAGTCGGGAAAGCTTTCTGAAAGTGTATTGAAAATCTTTGTAAGCTGAGCTATGGGGGTCTAAAACATCATCTATGGAGTAGCTCAAGGCTCTATCATTGGCCCCTCCTATTTTTCCAACTAATTAACAATATATACATACCGAATAATCGCATTTTCAGATAGACAAGCTTCTCAAGACAAGGTTAACTTTCTCTAAATTAGTCCCCAGTCGTAATATGGAAGGCTAAATCTACAACAGTTTAGCTAAGTCTGCCAAAAACCGTTGTAAGCTGGGCTAAATCGGTCCAGGTGGGGTACGTTTCTCTAAAATAGTCCTAAGTCCTTATAACATGGGCAGAGTCGGGTAAAAAGTGTTATGTAAGTAAGTCAAAAATCATTGTGACCTGAGCTATGTACGTCTAAGACATCACACATGGACAACCTCAAGGCTCTATCCTTGGCCATTCCTATTTCTCCAACTGGTTGACGATACAGATACCGAATTTTTGTTTTGCCAGAGAGGCACTCTCCTCAAGACAAGCTTAGGTTTTCCAGAACTAGTCCCCAGTCGTTATAAGGTGGGCTAAACCTAGCTAACAGTGTCAAAAACAATTGTAAGCTGGGCTACATGGGTCCAGGTGGGGTAAGTTTCTCTAAAATAGCCCTAAGTCCATATAAGATGGGCTAAGTCGGCAAAGTGTTGTGTCAGTGTGTGAAAAATCGTTGTAACCTGAGGTATGTACTATTAACACATGACCCATGGCGGACCTCAAGTTCTATCCATGGTCCCTGATATTTCTCCAACTAATTAACCATACAGATACCGAATTATTGCATTCCCAGAGAGACAATCTCCTCAAGACGAGGACAAGTTTCCCTAAAACAGTCCCAAGTCGTGATATGGTGGCAAAAAGCGGAACGGTTTAGGTAAGTGAGACAAAAACCATTGTAGGCTGGGCTAAATGTGTCTAAGTAAGGTTAAGTTTCTGTAAAATAGTCCTAAGTCCTTATAAGATGGTCTAAGTCGGGAAAGTTTAATTAGTGTGTCGAAAATCGCTGTTAGCACAGCCATGTACGTCTAAGACATCACCCATGGACTACATCAAACTTCTGTCGTTGGCCCCTCCTGTTTTTTCTCCAACTAATTAACGTTAAAGATACCGAATAATCGCATTGCCAGACAGACAAGTTTCCCAAGACAACGTTTACTTTCTCTAAATTAGTCCCGAGTCGAAATATGCAAGGCTAAATCTGCAACGGTTTAGCTAAGCGTGCCAAACATCTTTGTAACCTGGCCTAGGTGGATCCAGGTCGGGTACGTTTTTCTAAAATAGCCCTAAGACCATATAAGATGGCCTAAGTCGGTAAAGTGTTGTGTCGGTGTGTGAAAAATCGTTGTAACCTGATGTATGTACATCTAACACATAACTCATGGCGTATCTAAAACTCTATCCTTGGCCCTGCTGTTTCTCCAACTAATTAACAATACAGATACCTAATTATTGCATTCCCAGAGAGACAATCTCCTCAAGACAAGGGCAAGCTTCCCTAAAATTGTCCAAAGTCGTGATATGGTGGCTAATATTGGAACGGTTTAGGTAAGTGAGACAAAAACCATTGTAAGCTGGGCTAAATGTGTCTAAGTAAGTTTAAGTATCTGTAAAATACCCTTACAAGATGGGCTAAGACGGGAAAGTTTAATTAGTGTGTCGAAAATCGCTGTTAGCACAGCCATGTACGTCTAAGACATCACCCATGCAATACCTCAAACTTCTGTCGTTGGCCCCTTCTGTTTTTTCTCCTTCTAATTAACAATAAAGATACCGAATTGTCGCATTGCCAGGCAGACAAGCTTCTCAAGACAACGCTAACTTTCTCGAAATTAGTCCCGAGTCGAAATATGCAACGCTAAATTTGCAACGGTTTAGCTAAGTGTGCCAAAAACCTTTGTAAGCTGGGCTAAATGGGTCCAGGTGGGGTACGTTTGCCTAAAATAGTCCTAATTCCTTATAAGATGCGCAGAGTCGGGTAAAACGTGTCATGTAAGTGTGTCAAAAATCGTTGTAAGATGAGCTCTAGACATTTACGAAATCATCCATAGAGTACCCCAAGGCTCTATCCTTGGCCCCTCCTATTTCTCCAACTAATTAACGATATGGACACCGAATTTTTGCTTTCCCAGAGAGGCAATCTCCCCAAGACAAGGTTAGGTTTCCCGGACTTAGTCACCAGTCGTTATAAGGTGGGCTTTAAACCTAGCTAACAGTGTCAAAAACCATTGTAATCAGTGCTACATGGGTCCAGGTTGGGTAAGTTTCTCTAAAATAGCTCTAAGTCCATATAAGATGGCCTAAGTCGGTAAAGTGTTGTGTCGGTGTGTGAAAAAGCGTTGTAACCTGATGTATGTGCATCTAACACATAACCCATGGCGTACCTTAAAGCTCTATCCTTGGCCCTGCTGTTTCTCCAACTAATTAACCATACAGATACCGAATTATTGCATTCCCGGAGAGACAATCTCCTCAAAACAAGGGCAAGTTTCCCTAAAATAGTCGCAAGTCGTGATATGGTGGCTAAAACTGGAACGGTTTAGGTAAGAGAAACAAAAACCATTGTAGGCTGGGCTAAATGTGTCTAAGTAAGGTTAAGTTTCTGTAAAATAATCCTAAATCCTTACAAGATGGGCTAAGACGGGAAAGTTTAATTAGTGTGTCGAAAATCGCTGTTAGCACAGCCATGTACGTCTAAGACATCACCCATGCACTACCTCAAACTTCTGTTGTTGGCCCCTTCTGTTTTTTCTCCAACTAATTAACGATAGAGATACCGAATTATCGCGTTGCCAGACAGACAAGCTTCTCAAGACAACGCTAACTTTCTCCAAATTAGTCCCGAGTCGAAATATGCAAGGCTAAATCTGCAACGGTTGAACTAAGTGTGCCAAACACCTTTGTAAGCTGGGCTAAATGGGTCCAGGCGGGGTACGTTTGCCTAAAATAGTCCTAATTCGTTATAAGATGCGCAGAGTCGGGTAAAACGTGTCATGTACGTGTGTCAAAAATCGTTGTAAGATGAGCTCTAGACATTTACGAAATCATCCATGGAGTACCTCAAAGCTCTATCCTTGGCCCATCCTATTTCTCCAACTAATTAACGAGATAGGCACCGAATTTTTGCTTTCCCACAGAGGCAATCTCCTCAAGACAAGGTTAGGTTTCCCAGAACTAGTCCCCAGTCGTTATAAGGTGGGCTAAAACTAGCTAACAGTGTCAACAACCATTGTAATCAGTGCTACATGGGTCCAGGTTGTGTAAGTCTCTCTAAAACAGCTCTAAGTCCATATAAGATGGCCTAAGTCGGTAAAGTGTTGTGTCGGTGTGTGAAAAATCGTTGTAACCTGATGTATGTACTTCTAACACATAAACCATGGCGTACCTTAAAGCTCTATCCTTGGCCCTGCTGTTTCTGCAACTAATTAACCATACAAAGACTGAATTATTGCATTCCCAGAGAGACAATCTCCTCAAGACAAGGGCAAGTTTCCCTAAAATTGTCCCAAGTCGTGATATGGTGGCTAAAACCGGAATGGATTAGGTAAGTGAGACAAAATCATAGTAGGCTGGAATAAATGTGCCTAGGTAAGGTTAAGTTTCTGTAAAATAGTCTTAAGTCCTCACAAGATGGGCTAAGACGGGAAAATTTAATTAGTGTGTCGAAAATCCCTGTTAGCACAGCCATGTACGTCTAAGACATCACCCATGCACTACCTCAAACTTCTGTCGTTGTCCCCTTCTGTTTTTCCTCCAACAAATTAACGATAAAGATACCGAAATATCGCATTGCCAGACAGACAAGCTTCTCAAGACAGCGCTAACTTTCTCCAAATTAGTCCCGAGTCGAAATATGCAACGCTAAATATGCAACGGTTTAGCTAAGTGTGCCAAAAACCTTTGTAAGCTGGGCTAAATGGGTCCAGGTGGGGTACGTTTGCTAAAATAGTCCTAATTCCTTATAAGATGCGCAGAGTCGGGTAAAACGTGTCATGTAAGTGTGTCAAAAATCGTGGTAAGATGAGCTCTAGACATTTACGAAATTATCCATGGAGTACCTCAAAGCTCTATCCTTGGCCCATCCTTTTTCTCCAACTAATTAACGAGATAAACACCGAATTTTTGCTTTCCCAGAGAGGCAATCTCCTGAAGACAAGGTTAGGTTTCCCAGAACTAGTCCCCAGTCGTTATAAGGTGGGCTAAAACTAGCTAACAGTGTCAAAAACAATTGTAATCAGTGCTACATGGGTCCAGGTGGGGTAAGTTTCTCTAAAACAGCTCTAAGTCCATATAAGATGGCCTAAGTCGGTAAAATGTTGTGTCGGTGTGTGAAAAATCGTTGTAACCTGATGTATGTACTTCTAACACATTACCTATGGCGTACCTTAAAGCTCTATCCATGGTCCCTGCTACTTCTGCAACTAATTAACAATACAGATACCGAATTATTGCATTCCCGGAGAGACAATCTCCTCAAAACAAGGGCAAGTTTCCCTAAAATAGTCGCAAGTCGTGATATGGTGGCTAAAACTGGAACGGTTTAGGTAAGTGAGACAAAAACCATTGTAGACTGGGCTTAATGTGTCTAAGTAAGGCTAAGTTTCTGTAAAATAGTCCTAAGTCCTGATAAGATGGGCTAAGTCGGGAAAGTTGATTTAGTGTGTCGAAAATCGCTGTTAGCACAGCCATGTACGTCTAAGACATCACCCATGCACTACCTCAAACTTCTGTCGTTGGCCCTTTCTGTTTCTTCTCCAACTAATTAACGATAAAGATACCGAATTATCGCGTTGCCAGACAGACAAGCTTCTCAAGACAACGCTAACTTTCTCAAAATTAGTCCCGAGTCGAAATATGCAAGGCTAAATCTGCAACGGTTTAGCTAAGTGTGCCAAAAACCTCTGTAAGCTGGGCTAAATGGGTCCAGGTGGGTACGTTTGCCTAAAATGGTCCTAATTCCTTATAAGATGCGCAGAGTCGTGTAAAACGTGTCATGTAAGTGTGTCAAAAATCGTTGTAAGATGAGCTCTAGACATTTACGAAATCATCCATGGAGTACCCCAAGTTCTATCCTTGGCCCCTCCTATTTCTCCAACTAATTAACGATATAGACACCGAATTTTTGCTTTCCCAGAGAGGCAATCTCCCCAAGACAAGGTTAGGTTTCCCGGACTTAGTCACCAGTCGTTATAAGTTGGGCTTTAAACCTAGCTAACAGTGTCAAAAACCATTGTAATCAGTGCTACATGGCTCCGGGTTGGGTAAGTTTCTCTAAAATAGCTCTAAGTCCTTATAAGATAGCCTAAGTCGGTAAAGTGTTGTGTCGGTGTGTGAAAAAGCGTTGTAACCTGATGTATGTGCATCTAACACATAACCAATGGCGTACCTTAAAGCTCTATCCTTCGCCCTGCTGTTTCTCCAACTAATTAACCATACAGAGACTGAATTATTGCATTCCCAGAGAGACAATCTCCTCAAGAAAAGGGCAAGTTTCCCTAAAATTGTCCCAAGTCGTGATATGGTGGCTAAAACTGGAATGGTTTAGGTAAGTGAGACAAAATCATTGTAGGCTGGAATAAATGTGTCTAGGTAAGGTTAAGTTTCTGTAAAATAGTCCTAAGTCCTCACAAGATGGGCTAAGACGGGAAAATTTAATTAGTGTGTCGAAAAATCCCGTTAGCACAGCCATGTACGTCTAAGACATCACCCATGCACTACCTCAAACTTCTGTCGTTGGCCCCTTCAGTTTTTCCTCCAACAAATTAACGATAAAGATACCGAAATATCACATTGCCAGACAGACAAGCTTCTCAAGACAACGCTAACTTTCTCCAAATTAGTCCCGAGTCGAAATATGCAACGCTATATCTGCAACGGTTGAGCTAAGTGTGCCAAACACCTTTGTAAGCTGGGCTAAATGGGTCCAGGCGGGGTACGTTTGCCTAAAATAGCCCTAATTCGTTATAAGATGCGCAGAGTCGGGTAAAACGTGTCATGTAAGTGTGTCAACAATCGTTGTAAGATGAGCTCTAGACATTTACGAAATCATTCATGGAGTACCTCAAAGCTCTTTCCTTGGCCCATCCTATTTCTCCAACTAATTAACGAGATAGGCACCGAATTTTTGCTTTCCCACAGAGGCAATCTCCTCAAGACAAGGTTAGGTTTCCCAGAACTAGTCCCCAGTCGTTATCAGGTGGGCTAAAACTAGCTAACAGTGTCAAAAACAATTGTAATCAGTGCTACATGGGTCCAGGTGGGGTAAGTTTCTCTAAAATAGCTCTAAGTCCATATAAGATGGCCTAAGTCGGTAAAGTGTTGTGTCGGTGTGTGAAAAATCGTTGTAACCTGATGTATGTACTTCTAACACATAAACCATGGCGTACCTTAAAGCTCTATCCTTGGCCCTGGTGTTTCTCCAACTAATTAACCATACAGAGACCGAATTATTGCATTCCCAGAAAGACAATCACCTCAAGACAAGGGCAAGTTTCCCTAAAATTGTCCCAAGTCGTGATATGGTGGCTAAAACTGGAATGGTTTAGGTAAGTGAGACCAAACCATTGTAGGCTGGAATAAATGTGTCTTGGTAAGGTTAAGTTTCTGT
Source organism: Paramuricea clavata (assembly GCA_902702795.2). Taxonomy (NCBI): domain Eukaryota; kingdom Metazoa; phylum Cnidaria; class Anthozoa; order Malacalcyonacea; family Plexauridae; genus Paramuricea; species Paramuricea clavata. Next base: position 19,983 of record CACRXK020005479.1, read on the forward strand.
AAAACAGTCCTAATTCCTTATAAGATGGGCTAGGTCGGGAAAGTTTAATTAGTGTGTCGAAAATCGCTGATAGCACAGCCATGTACGTCTAAGACATCACCCATGCACTACCTCAAACTTCTGTCGTTGGCCCCTTCTGTTTTTTCTCCAACTAATTAACAATAAAGATACCGAATTATCGCATTGCAAGACGGACAAGCTTCCCAAGACAACGTTAACTTTCTCTAAATTAGTCCCGAGTCGAAGTATGGAAGGCTAAATCTGGAACGGTTTAGGCAAGTGTGCCAAAAAACTTTTTAAACTGGGCTAAATGGGTCCAGGTTGGGTACGTTTGCCTAAAATAGTCCTAATTCCTGATAAGATGCGCAGAGTCGGGTAAAACGTGTCATGTAAGTGTGTCAAAAATCGTTGTAAGGTGAGCTCTAGACATTTACGAAATCATCCATGGAGTACCTCAAAGCTCTATCCTTGGCCCTCCTATTTCTCCAACTAATTAACGATATAGACAGCGAATTTTTGCTTTCCCAGAGAGGCAATCACCTCAAAACAAGGTTAGGTTTCCGAGAACTAGTCCTTTGTCGTTATAAGGTGGGCTAAACCTAGCTAACAGTGTCAAAAACCATTGTAATCAGTGGTATATGGGTCCAGGTGGGGTAAGTTTCCCTAAAATAGCCCTAAGTCCATATAAAATGGGCCAAGTCGGCAAATTGTTATGTCAGTGTGTGAAAAATCGCTGTAACCTGATGTATGTACTTCTAACACATAACCCATGGCGGACCTCAAGGTCTATCCTTGGCCCCTGATATTTCTCCAACTAATTTACCATACAGATAGCGAATTAATGCATTCCCAGAGAGACAATCTCCTCAAGACAACAGCAAGTTTCCCTAAAACAGTCCCAAGTCGTGATATGGTGGCTAAAACTGGAACGGTTTAGGTAAGTGAGACAAAAACAATGGTAGGTTGGGCTAAATGTGTCTAAGTAAGGTTAAGTTTCTGCAAAATAATCCTAAATCCTTACAAGATGGGCTAAGACGGGAAAGTTTAATTAGTGTGTCGAAAATCGCTGTTAGCACAGCCATGTACGTCTAAGACATCACCCATGCACTACCTCAAACTTCCGTCTTTGCCCACTCCTGTTTTTTCTCGAACTAAATACGTTTAGGACGGCCTACCATTCTCTAAATAGTCGTAACTCCAAATAGGAAGGGCTAAGTCGGGAAAGTTTTATGAAAGTGTATTGAAAATCTTTGCAACCATAGCTATGTGCGTCTAAGACATTACCCATGGGCTACCTCAATGTTCCATCATTGGCCCCTCCTATTTCTCCAACAAATTAACCACATAGATACCGAATTATCGCATTGCCAGAAAGACAAGCTTCTTAAGACAAGGTTAACTTTCTCTATATTAGTCCCGAGTCGTAATATGCATGGCTAAATCTCCAACGGTTGAGCTAAAGGTGCCAAAAATGATTAGAAGCTGGGATAAATTGATCCAGGTGGGGTAAGTTTCTCTAAAATAGTCCAAAGTCCTTATAACATGGGCAAAGTCCGCCAAAAAGTGTCATGTGGCTGTGTCAAAAATCGTTGTAAGATGAGCTCTCTACATCTAAGACATCACCCATATAGTACCTCAAGGTTTTATCCTTGGCCTCTCCTATGTCTCCAGCTAATTGACAATGCAAATACCAAATTATTACATTGGCAATGAGACAATCTTCTCATGACAAGGTTAAGTTTCCATAAAGTAGTCCCAAGTCTTTATAAGGTAGGAACGGCTTGGGCAAGGGTGCCAAAAACCATTGTAAGCTGGGCTAAATGGACCAGCTTGGGTAAGTTTCTGTAAAATAGTCCTAAGTCCTTATAACATGGGCTGAGTCCGGTAAAAAGTGTTATGTAAGTGAGTCAAAAATCGTTATAACTTGAGCTATTTATGTCCAAGACATCGCCGATGGCGTACCTCAAGGTTCTAACCTCTGCCCCTCCTATTTCTCCAAATAATTAACGATATAGATATATACCGAATTTTTACATTACCAGAGCGACAATCTCCTCAAGACAAGGTTAAGTTTCCCAGAACTAGTCCCCAGTCGTTATAAAGTGGGCTAAACCTAGCTAAGAGTGTCAAGAACCATTGTAAGCTGGGCCACATGGGTCCAGGTGGGGTAAGTTTCTCTAAAATAGCCCTAAATCCATATAAGATGGGCTAAGTCGGCAAAGTGTTATGTCAGTGTGTGAAAAATCGTTGTAACCTTGAGGTATGTACTTCGAACACATAACCCATGACCTACCTCAAGGCTCTATCCTTGGCCCCTGCTATTTTTCCAACTAATTGACGATACAGATACCGAATTATTGCATTCCCAGAGAGACAATCTCCTCAAGACAAGGACAAATTTCCCTAAAATAGTCCCAAGTCGTGATATGGAACGGTTTAGGAAGGTGAGACAAAAACCATTGTAGGCTGGGCTAAATTTGTCTAGGAAAGGTTAAGTTTCTGTAAAATAGTCCTAAAGCGTTATAGGATTGGCTAAGTCGGGAAAGTTTTAGTAAGTGTGTCGAAAATCGCTGTTAGCTCAGCCATGTACGTGTAAGACATCCCCCATGGACTACCTCAAACTTCTGTCGTTGGCCCCTCCTCTTTTTTTCTCCAACTAATTAACGATAGAGATACCGAATTATCGCATCGCGAGACGGACAAGCATCTCAAGACAAGGTTAACTTTCTATAAATTTGTCCCGAGTCTTAATATGCAAGGCTAAATCTGCAATGGTTTAGCTAACTGTGCCAAAATCCTTTGTAAGCAGGGCTAAATGGGTCCATGTTGCGTACGTTTCCCTAAAATAGTCCTAATTCCTTATAACATGGGCAGAGTCGGGTAAAAAGTGTCATGTAAGTGTGTCAAAAATCGTTGCAAAATGAGCTCTCTACATCTACGAAATCATCCAGTACCTCAAGGCTCCATTCTTGGCCCTCCATTTTTCCAACTAATTACCAATAGAGATACCGAATTTTAGCTTTGCCAAAGAGACAATCTCCTCAAGACAAGGTTAGTCCCCAAAAGTAGTCCCTAGTCGTTATAAGGTGGGCTAAAACTCGAACGGTTTAGGTAAGTTTGGCAAAAAACAATTCTAAGCTGGGCTAAATATGTCTAGGTCGGATTACCATTCTCTAAAATGGTCGTAAGAAATTATAGGATGAGCTACGTCGAGAAAGTTTTATGTAATTGTATCGAAAATCGTTGTGACCTGAGGTATGCACTGTACGTCTAAGACATGTCCCATGGCGTACCTCAAAGCTCTATCGTTGCCCCCTCCTAGTTCTCCAAATAATTAACGATATAGATGCCGAATTATTGCATTACCAGAAACACAATCTCCTCAAGAAAAGGTTGAGTTTCCCTAAAGTATTCCCGAGTCGTTATTAGGCGGGCTAAACCTGCAAAAGTTTAGGTAATACGTTTAGGTTGGCTTACCATTCTCTAAATAGTCGTAAGTCCAAATAGGATGGGCTAACTTGGGATAGTTTTATGAAAGTGTATTGAAAATCGTTGTAAGCTGAGCTATGTGCGTCTAAGACATTACCCGGGACATTACACGGGATGAAAAATTAGATTTGCATATGTGCAAATGTATGTGCAAATCTTCGACCAAATTTGCACATATGCAAAGTTATAAATTGGCTTCGACTTTGCACCATGTGCCAGATTGCAAATACCACGATGCCACGCATTGCAAATTTGATGCAAAGATGGTGTCGTTTTTTATATTTGCAGGTAATGCGAATTTGTGGCGAATTTTGGGCGAATATGGAGATCGCAAAATAATCGCATATGATGCGCTTATTGGTTCATTTTATTATTTGCAGTAAATGCGAATTTGCTGCCAAATGCTTGCCAATTTGACATATGCATATTCGTTTGCCATATATATGCGTTACTATAACATTTACGTATTAAAATTTTAGTAATATCGATATTTGCAAATTTAGTGAAATTAATTACGTACTTTTGAATAGGCCAGTAATTTTAAACACTGAGCCACATATATCTTGATATCGTCACAGGTATAATTCGCAGGTGTTATTAAAAATTGGCTTTTATTTTGCTACGATATGCTCATGCATGGATTGGTTGTTTCCTGAACCACTTAAGTACAAATTAATATAAGATACAGTACAGTGGGACTAAAAAAAATAAGATTCTAGGTTTCGACTAATCTATATGGGCATCCCCGAAACGTAGAATTATATAAGAGTAAAAAATTTTGGAGCCTCCACTGTACTTTATTTGATCAAAAATAGACAAAGTGAAGTTGTTTTATATTATTCATATTTATTGAATATAGTTACAATGGTATCTTCATTCAATCCGTCAGTCAATATTGTCATATCAATGCATTATAATAAATATTAAACTATCATTGCAATTGTGGCTTTTGTGACACTAACTTAGGTATATTGGCCACATTATACAAATATCATGCATGCATCAATATGTAACGGACAAAGTTCAACAATATGTAATATGAATAAAAGTTTTCTTTACGCATACCTAAAAGAGAAGGAAAGAGAAAAATATTAAAACAAATGAAATGTTAGATAAATTTAAATCTGAAGCTAGTAAAAATGGCAGGTCAAACGCCCGTCAATGCTGAGACAATCGCTAGTAGTAACGCGTCAGCTGTTTTTGGATGCATATGTCGCACGACAGTCCACACTAATCAACTCGCTACTCCCTCCTGCATCACTTGCTGTAGTCAAATAGATGTTGGGCCAATAGCGAAGCCTATTATCCACTTTGCGAATTAGCTCTTACTAAGAAAAGTGAAGTCCGTTTTCATGCGGCGAAAATAATTAACCATTTCCATAATTGCGTCAGCCCTAGGAACCTGCAACTCATTCATAAGAATTATGAAGTAATCGCAGGCCAATTGAGTACTTATAACGCAATTATCGGGTAGCTAGGTGCATCTAGTACGAATTACTGTGACAATTTAGTACGAATGAATGACACAATTGAGGTAGGTGATCTTCCAATCAATCCATTTGAGCCAACCACGAACTCGCTCAAGCCACATCAGTTCTCTTCAAGGGCTGATCATAAACTCGGAAAAAGGAACACAATTTGGGCCAATTAATTAAGGACTTAACTAGAAATCAATGAAGAAATTTGATGCTTAAGTTCATCCTGGACTTCTCGACCATGTAGTGAAGTGATTCATATATAGCGCGTACGAAGTGCGACTACTGGATGCAACACGGAGTGGAAAAACATGGAAAATTCGATTTGAAATATAACCGAAACGCTTCAAACCAGTGATCTGACATTGTACGTCGCTTTAATTACTATATTTTTAGCGAGTTTATATGTAAAATCAAATGAAGGACCATGAGATAAATACACTTAGTATAAGTTTGAATTCGTCAATATGCAAGGCTGGCCTTTGCTGAGAATGGTTCTCAACCTCGTTTCCAGGTCTAATATTGGATCATACTTGTATATATAATTATACGTTACACTATATAGCAGGAAATTTCACTGAGTGTCAAACGCGAGTAATACAGTTGTTTAAAGATTACACTATCTAATAACTGATCCCTGCTAGGTTATTTCCGCCAGGATTGACGTCGCGTCGCACAAAATATTTAAATCATATCTTCCTACCATAAACTCTCCTGACCAGAAGGGCCTGCACTCAAAACGTCGGGAATTCTCATGAAATCACACTAAAGTTATTCTACGCCGTGGTCAGCACTCGTAGAGCCTTATACTGAAGAATATTATATTACACGAAACTATATATTCCTGGTCCTTCCATGCATGCTTTTACATATTAATGAGCTAAACGTAAGATACTTTGTTGTAAAGAGCGACGCAAACTAAACAGCCGAACTTGTCGAGGGCTAACGCCAGCATAAAATTTCTTGATCGACTTCAGGTTAAGCCTCTGTTCTCCACGAGGTTTAGCACGAATGGTCCGGGTTCAGTTTCTTTCTTCGAGCTAATTTAAACCATTGACGAGAATGGGTGTTTCATGGGTTAGGTTACAATATGGTAGGGACATAATTTGAAAAGTCTTAACTCGAAGATTACCAATTGACTCGACTCAATTAATTGCGACAGAATTTGAAGCGACAAAACTTCAGCATAATTAAGTTCCGAGCCACTCTCCCCCCGTGATATTTCTCCTCCAACGTGGCATATAAACCTTTTTTTATAATGACAACAACTCGAATAAAAACTTAATTTAAAGCAATGTCCCGCTGACAATATTTAGCAACATCTTGCACTGCAAATGCATCTTGCACTGCAAATGGCTGAGCAATGATTTGATTGTAAATTTTTGTTACTCACATTGCATTAATTGTTTATTCGCCTTGACGTCATTATGAGAAAAGTCTAAAACTTCGGCGCATGAATAGAGTGACGTCTGAATAAAATTTGGAATTAATGTAGAGCTAATTCGCAAAGTGTATTCCGGCGCATACTCATAGCTTGCGTATCGTATCATCGTACCTTTTAACTGCTATCCGATTAATACAGTCCGATGGCGATGTCAAGTTAAGCAACAACAATAACATCATGACAACAAAGCACCTACCACAGAATACCTACAAAGAAGTCGCTTCAAGACCAAAGAGTAGAAATATTAATGGAAATTCATCATCGAAACAAGATAATCTTAAAACTACCGCCGCAGGCCCTAATCTGGTAAACGTTCTGGGTTCAAACCGTTATTCTCCGTTAGAAGTTGAGACGGCAGACGAGTCAGAGCAAGAAATCATAAGTGCCGATGAGGCAAGACCAACAAGCCATGGCCGAAAGCACGACTCAAAGACACAAAAGTCTAAGAAAACAACTAGGATCCCCTCAACAAAGTCGACTGCAATTCCAGCAATGTATCAACAATCCACGACCTTGATTCCGTTACAATCCTTGGAGATTCAATGTTAAAGCGGCTAGACGTAAACAGAGTACGACGCTCTATAGACAGCAATAAAAGGGTGATTATTCGCACGTTTTCTGGAGCAACTATTGAAGATATGAAACATTACGCTGGAACGAATAACATCCCAAGGGATCGACCCGAAGAAATAGTAAGTAAACTAAATGAACTTGGTCAACATATAGAGCAAAATTCAAAGTGTCGAGTTATTATATCAAGTCTGATCACTCGAAGTGACGATAACCTTAATGCGAAAATTAGTACTACAAATAACTTGTTGGCTAACTTATGTTTAAAAAATAACTGGTTGTTTATTAAACATATCAACATTAGTAAAAATCACCTGAATGCTTCTGGGCTTCATTTAAATGCTAGAGGTACGTCCACCCTAGCTAGAAATTTAATTGACTGTATAAAACATTGACAATTAAAAGTAAATTTAGACATAGAAGCAAATCTAGACGTTTCAAATCATGAATCTATTTCATCATCTATTTATGAACAGCACTCGTATCCGAAACTAAAGGGCTTTAAAATATGCCATCTTAACATAGCTAGCTTGCCAAAACACTTAGACGAACTAACTATAGTTATCAATGAACTATCTTTTGATGTAATTACAATTAATGAAACAAGGCTAGATGAAAGTTTCAATGACCGAGATGTCAGGATTAGTGGATATGACATAATACGCCGTGATAGAAATAGGCACGGCGGAGGAGTTGCCATTTACATCAGAAATAATATTCCTTATATCCAGCGACACGATTTACTCGTCCAAGACTTAGAGTCAATTTGTGTTGAGATTAAAAAACCTAAAAGTAAACCTTTTCTGATATCTACATGGTATCGACCACCAAACTCCCCTATTGAACTCTTTGAAAAATTTGAAAATAATCTGCATTTAATGGAGAATGAAAACAAAGACTTAGTTATCACCGGCGACTTTAACTGTGATTTACTTTCAACAAACAAAGACGCACCTACTAAAAAACTCACAGACCTT
>CACRXK020005480.1:780-27394 GCA_902702795.2 Paramuricea clavata
AAAGTTTTTTTCGCGGACAAGTATTTCATGTTGCGATTATTCACATTCGGCAAGAAATACACAGAACAAGTCGTCAACGAAGGCAAACCATAGTGATAGATACAGATTAAATAAACTTATCTTGTTTAACAATCAATGAAGTTGTTATAAATATATGTTTAATACGTTAAGATAAAGAATTACTTTTATTATATAAACATAAGTGTGATATAGAGTTTTTGGCCACTGAGAAAAATCGTATTTAAACACACGTAAAAAATACGATATTTTTACGTGTGAAAATATCATTTATTGTAAAACGCATTGCCACGGACGTTTTATTGTTTTCACTGAATTTTGTTTATATAATAAACAGAAAAATACATGGGTGCTTGGAAATACCAGATTTATTTCTCGTGTTGAACATGATATCTCACTCGTTCGCTGCGCTCACTCGTGAGATATCATGTTTAACACTCGAAATAAATCTGGTATTTCCGCGCACCCATGTATTATTCTCTATATATATATATATATATATATATATATATATATATATATATATATATATATATATATATATATATATATATATATATATATATATATATATATATATATATATATATATATATATATATATATATACAGGGACGCCGGAACGATAATAGGGCAAAGGGGGGCGGACGCACACCAAGGGCACCTTTACTGAAAAAATTTTTTTCACTGCAAAATTTTTTGGCGACCTCCCCCCCCCGTCGCCAAAAAAATTTCGGTCAGTGTACCATTTTAGGGGTCAAAAATTTTTTCCGGACATACAAAAATTTTCCGTGAAGCCAAAAAATTTTCCGGATATCTTAAATTTTCGCCATTTCTTCAAAATATTTTTCTAAATTCCAAAAATTTCCCAAAATTTTATAAATATAAACTATAAATTACCTGAATCTCATGATTTTCCTACAAAAAGCATCGTTGGAAATGCGATTTATCACGTATTATTTTACAACTAAAAGGGCACTTCTGCCCCCCCTGCCCCCCTAGCAAAAGGCAAGGGGGGCAGCCGCCCCCCTGCCCCCCCAGTTCCGGCGTCCCTGATAAAGGCTAACTATTCCCGATCGTCGATCCGACGGCACGGCACTTCGAATCGAAAATTTTCACACTCAAATCGCTTTATTCTCCAAAACAATTCGCCAGCATGTACAACAAATGCCGTTCTTCGAAAATACGGAGGTACTTCGGCGAGATGTACAAGTTTTGGACCATATTTTAACAATGGAAATCAAAACCAATTTTCTATTGAACTTGCCCAGGCCGAAAATTACTACGGCGAACGTCTGCGCAACCAGGCCTTCTTTACCGTTGGATTTACAGGGGGGAGGATGCCACTAATATATTTATGATAATATTTCGAATTAAAGTATCATATTCTACCACGCTTTCCAACAAAGAGCCGCTGTTTAATGCTTTAATGCTTTAATGAAATACTCCTAAAACAGTATTATACTACACTAGGAGGAGTTATATATACTGAAAAACTAGATAATATTTATTTACAAGAAATTAGTCTTCATAATCACTGTATGACACATATATTAGGCAGAGATTATAGAATGTGTTGTTATATGTTATATATTACTTCTTCCTTAAATTTCTTCAATCTCCGTCGTTTAGTTTTCTTTTCTTCGACAACATCTCGAGTTTTATATCCGATCGAAGGAGTTTTTATTTTGAATATCAAGTTTCAAATAATGTAAACAGTCGCTATTGCGGCCGCGATTGGCTGGCTGTTACCGGAAATATCTGCTTCCCCCCCTGTAAATCCAACGGTAAAGAAGGCCTGGTTGCGCAGACGTTCGCCGTAGTAATTTTCGGCCTGGGCAAGTTCAATAGAAAATGGTTTTGATTTCCATTGTTAAAATATGGTCCAAAACTTGTACATCTCGCCGAAGTACCTCCGTATTTTCGAAGAACGGCATTTATTGTACATGCTGGCGAATTGTTTTGGAGAATAAAGCGATTTGAGTGTGAAAATTTTCGATTCGAAGTGCCGCGCCGTCGGATCGACGATCGGGAATAGTTAGCCTTTATCATGTTTCATGTATACTAGTAACATCGAGTACAAAGTCTCGGAAAATATTAGTCCAACAAAGGAGGAATAAAAGGGGAACACACACTATCAAATAGGCAAGTCGATTTTATTTTAAAATTTATATTTTATGACATATTTTTACTATAATACAGGCATTACTATAATATACATTTATACTATAAGTCTATACTGACCCTTGCGAGATTGGGCCCCTGTGCTGTACTGTAATAGTTTGTATACAATACTCGTATTTGACCTTTTATACTGTCGTACTTAACACTACGTATACCATAAATTCTGACAGGAGAGTTAAATGTAAATTTTAAAGCACATATATATTATACTCATTCTTGAGGAGATTATATTTATCAGTAAAAGGTAAAGTACGATGTATACAAACACTAACAGTACATGTCGAAGCGCCTTCGCACGAAATGTCGAAGTTCTCCTTGTACTTTTCAGGTAGTTGTATCCCTATCAATCCGAAGCTTTCCCCCAGAATTTTTAGTTGTTTTCAATTCGATTTCAGTGTAGAAAGTATCAAATTTTCGACGAGAAATTCTAAATACTTTGTTTATATTTTGCAACAATTGCCGAGCATGCGTAGAACTCACGTTGGAAATCCAACGTGAATCAATTCGATTTCTCCAGAGCTATGCCCACCCTTAACCTGCGAACGGGCATGCTCGGGGAACGAGATTGAGGTCTAGGCTGAAAGTTGCCTAATATTGAAATTGGCCCATAGCAACCACCTTAGCAACCAAATGCTGTGGTTAAATCACTGGGTTAAATCGATGTTATGCCTCGTTATTGCTGACGAAAATAGTCTACTTTTGTACCTGCTTACCCCTCTCATAATACTCTTGTATTTGAAGCCAGTATAACGTATCTTAAATGAAGTACAATGTCTATTTTGTCTCGATGTTTTAAATGGAAGTTTTTCTTACAACGCCATCTTGAATAGAACGTTTCAGTGATTTTTTGATAACTAATTGTGATTTACTTCTTTGAAAATGCCTAAGCAACGTTCTGGTTATTCAAAGAATCGTAAATTTAGTGGAAATCGGTTCAATGTAAACTCAGAAGTTTGAAAACGGGCGAAACATCTGATCTAGAAAGAAGCGTAAAATTTATACACTTTATGCCTCTAGCTAAGTAATTTTTAGGTTCACATCATAGATAGGTCTATTTTGTATTAATTAAAGCTGTTTGGGAGATCATGGGTAGTTTACTTTGACTCCTATCATTTTTGGCGCAAACGCCATATTTTACCCTATAGGGGGTCCTATCTTGGTTACCATGGCAACAAAAAATGTATAAGTGCGTGATTTTGAGTCGGCCACCCATATTCTATAATATTTGAATAAAAAATGAGGAAAAAGTATTAAATTAGGAAAAAAAGTTTTCAATGTATAAGACCACCATTAAGTAAAGTGCGTTAAAAGCCAAAATATCGGCCATCTTGAATAGTCTTTATTGCCATAGCAACAGTGGTGACGTCACCTTTGTAACCAATTTTCAACTCTTTGTTTGTTGCTGCATATGTGGTGTACAATTTTTGATTTGTAGCGAACAACATCTCTTCAAATTGATCTAATTTATGTATTTTCAACATTTCCATAAAGTAAATTATAATTAATATACGCCCGCACTGTTACGCATAACACGTTGTTCTTATGAACATATAATGTGAATATATAATAAAGCCGGTTTTCCACTAGCGAATTTTTTCGCGCGAAGCGACCTTTTTCCTTGGTCGGTATCCATTTTGCCACGTCTTGCTGATGTAATAAGTGATACCGACAAAAGAGAAAGGTCGCTTCGCGCGAGAAAATTCGCTAGTGGAAAACCGGCTTAAAGCTCGAGCTAGCAACGAGGCGTTCGCAGTCAGCTGCTTCGAGCTTCCCACTCATGCTCCCTCGCCTTTGTGGTCGGTTTTGCTTTTCTCGCTGCATAGCACGTTGGATTCCGGAACCGGTTCGAGGGTTTTTTCCGATGCGAATCGTGCTCTTTCCTTTAGTGTAGGTTCATTTCCTGGTTTCATACGAGTGACAAGTCGCGATTGGGGATGGATGAGGTGCCATTGGTTGCTAAGGATCTCAATAATCGTTATGCTGGTGACGGTGCTTAATTAGTTGTGTGCATCTTAACCAGCTACCCAAGCTCTCAATTTCTGGCTCTCAATTTCTGGTGGGAGGCACTGCTGAAAAATTGGCCGGTCGCAGCCCTGGAAAATTGTCAAAAATACGTTCTTCTAGACCGTGAAGAATATTAGATTTACCCTTTTAATATTTCTTAAAACTTTAAAGTAAGCATAGAAAATCATCTTTTCAGCTATAAATGAACTTAACCAAACATGGGAGCCACAGCAAATATAATCTGATTGTTAATTAATAGTTTATACAAAAATGGAATCACCGTTTTAAAGTAAACCAAGGGTCAAGTAGCTTCGGCAAAAAATGATTAAAGTCAGAAAGAACAAATTTTGTGGGTTTGGGGGGGGGATGATTTCAATTTTATTTTCCCCTTTTATTTCCCGCTTACAGCTACCGATTTCATCTCTATCGGCGATGCGGGCAAACTTAGTTAAGAGTAGAAACAGTAATAGTCATTGTATCCCTTGTGTCATGTTGATTAATATTGTATTCAATGTTAATAGATAATAACAAGTGATAAGTTTAGGGATAATAAATGGAAAGGAAGTAAAATAAATTAGACACAATATGAACTTGCACAATTCAGTTTATTTACTTGCTTAATACTTACTGCAACTAATAAATACAATATTTAAATGAGTTCTGAATGTTTGTCATAACTCACGCATAAATAAATTAAATATAGGATATAAATGAATAAAAATATATCCATAAATGTAATCAATAATTCATACAAGTTCCATTTACGAGTTTCGACCCAACATTTTTTTCCTGTCCTGCATGCATCTAGTCGAAGATGACAACTTTACAACCGACAATAATTGTATCAGTTTTCATCTTTGGCGTCCCTGGGCCTGGAATACGTAGTTTTATCTTTTGTGTTATTTGTCTGCATTCAAAGATGTTTGTCACGACCGTCGAACAACGATTATGTGCCTTTGCGGTATTGAGTTCACATGGCGCCGTTTTGTTCTTTATTTCTTGGGTATACTCCGTGAAATTGCCCTGCTTGTTGCGATACCTACTTCTTACAATGATTGATGTCATTCCTGTTGCATTTTGGGTACACATTTCACTCTCGAGTCGCTGACGCTTTGTCAGTTCAATTAGGTCGCTGTTAAAAGAAAGGTGCTATGCATATTAAGTTAAACGTTGTTCAGATACATAGAAACCACCAAATAGTCGAAGTAATGATTTATAGTCTAAACCTGCTGCTTAATTTTTTACGTACGCGTTTACACAAGAAACACTTCAAACGGAAAAAGATATCCACTCATTACGATATATAGCCTAAGAGAAGTGTTGCAGCGCCGAAATGCCTTTAACACTTCAATACTTCAATTTTTAGTCAAGTAAGCGATCAGGAACGCTTCAAAACAAGTAGTTAAAAAGTAATTAAGGATTTTTTATACATGCAACCAAACCCTGAGAATAGTTTTTCAGAGGTTACAGGTTTTCATGCTATTTAAGTTTTTAATTATTTAAATTGTCAGTCAACAACAACAAGGAATTTCGTTCTCGGCCAAACAATGCATTTGTTCACATTTTCGCTCTAAGCCAATCAGAATGCGTAATTGGTCACTACTTCCGGTAAAAACACACATTTGAACAGAAATTCATTGGATTTAACATGACAAGATAAAATAAGAAATTTCCTAAAAATTTGCCACTGGGATTTGCGTTTTATTGCCTAATTTTAAAGTTATCGGCATTCGAATAGCGACGTATAAAAAGCGGGTAAGTTCGAATGCCGATAATTTTAGAACTAGGCAATAAAATGCAAATTTTTAGAAAATTTCTTATTTTACCTTGTTGAATCCAATCAAAAAATTAAAAATCCTAAACCCCTCAAAGCTTTATTTAAGACCCTATATTTTCTGTTCAAATGTGTGTTTTTACAGGAAGTGAGCTTTCTGTGCTTGCAGGGAAACTACCTACAATAACCAATTACGCATCTTGATTGGCTTAGAGCGAAATTGTCAACAAATGAGCTGATTGGTCGAGAACGAAACCCCCTTGTTTCAGTCAACACTTTATAAATGTTTTCTCTGTAGGATACACCATGAGTCAAACCCATAGATATCTTATATACACTAGATAGCGCATCTCTTTTAGTAAAATTGAAGCCAAGAATATTCCAGCGGGTATATTATAGATGGCTGCCATGTTGAAGTTTCCCACACGCTAATAAACGCTTAAAAACAACAATAACTTTCATCATTTGAATAATCATGTTTTGCTCGCTACTCTGGTTTAAATAAATGATTACAAAGCCCAGTCGAATTGTAATCAAGACCCAACGTTTCGACAGTCCAGTCTAGTGTCTTCATCAGGGGTGATCTAAAATTGCAATCGTGGCTTCTTAATACCCAAGGGATGACGTCACCTGCCAATGAGATGCATATATTCCTCTGGCAAATAGGCACCGTCATCCCTATTCAAAGCATGATTACTCATATTCATATGCCACGCTTCTAGGCAAAGTCTTTGCCATAGCGATTGATTGATTGATGTTTGATCAGGGGCGTAGGAACGGGGGGGGGGGGTGGCACGGGGGGCATGTGCCCCCAAATTTTTTCAAAGGACTAAAAGTGCCCTTTTTTGTGATGAAAAGTGCCCTTTTTTGTGATGAAAAGTGCCCTTTTTGTACAAGCTAATGTGGCTGTAAATACTAAATTAACATTAAAGGTGCCCTTTTTGTTTGGAAATTTCCAAGTTTTTTTAAAAAATTTGGTCAAAAACGTGCAATTTCGGTACGGTACGACGGGAAAATTCTCCCCCCCCCCCGTCGCCAACATTTCCGGGAAAAATTTTTTTGGTGCCCTTTTCAATACCCTTAAGTGCCCCTAGGAGCCGGTGCCCCCCCCCCAATCTTTTGATGTTTCCTACGCCTCTGTTTTTGACCATAGCGATTGTTTGCTTAGAAGCGTGGCATATAAATATGAGTAATCATGCTTTGAATAGGGATGACGGTGCCTATTTGCCAGATGAATCACGGCTTCAATTTTTGAATTGCAGACTAATTAGATGCACTATCTAGTGTATATAAGATATCTATGGTCAAACCTCATGCATCGTGTGCCGAACCTAATTGTAAATGACTTCAACTCATTATTTGTAATTTGAGCTAATAATTTACATTTTGTTTGGCGCATGAAAAGTTTGACGCATGAAGTCGGCCTCAAAAGTCACTGTTCACAAACAAGTTTACACTATTATACTGGATTTACTCAATCATAAAATACCTGTAATCATTCCAAAAGAAATGATCGAATTTTCGTGCATCTGCAAAGATGAAACATCCAACAACGAGCAGAAATATCTATAAACAAAAACGTTATGATTTATATTTTTGAATTATGAAATGGCTTCCTGCTCGCTTAATTTTCACGAGATGCCTCGTTTTATCTTACATGAATTTACGATCATTATAATCCTGGATTTAAAACACTTGGAGTGAAATAAGGAACCGAAGGTGCAAAAAAAAGTGCGTCATCTTAACCTATATTTAGTTTAAATGCTGCATGGTTACTTACCAATCTGATTTATTTTTTCTACACAACTGGAAATTCGAAAATATTGATACATTGTATTCAGCAATTAGGACAATTACGTTCAGAAGCAAACTTATCAATTAATTTGTTAAAGCTTGAAAAAACGTCTAAGTTTAAAAACAACAGCTTCGACCAAGCTTGAAAGTATTCAAATCCAATTTAGTTTGCCAATCTCTTAGTTATGTAATGTTTAATCCATTTAATAGACAACGTTAAGCTACAGTCTATACCTTAAACATCATCTTGGCGGCGTTTTATGGATGGCTTTTCAATATATCTTCTTGCCTTCTTCTTCAACTGGATTCAATGTAGCAGTCTTGTGATAACAAAACCAAGTTGACTCGCCCTTTTTATATGTTCAACACACGCGGATACAGATTCAAGATGGGTGCACCTGCAGACGGTGGGTGCATGATACTACAAAAGGTGGGTGGAGTATATATCAATGGATGTGCAGTAAAGTTCTCTGTTGAAAGGTTTTTTGTAGCTAGAATTTCGAATGTATGTTTTTGACTTGACCAGGAGCAGCTGGGAAGCGATATCACTATATCAGTTTTATATTGTCCGAGGGCGATATTCTTGTGCCTTTATCAGGGTGAAAATTTATTAGAAATTATTTATTGCACGCAACAGATTGATCAGTGACAACTCTCCTTCGCAGAACGTCTAATTGAACACGAAAGCTAGCTATATTCGGAAAATTTTTCCCGATGCCTCATAATTTGCGGGTATATATAGCTAGCCCGCGTGTTTAACATTTTTTTATGACTTTGAAATATGAATCACTTTATTTTTGACAAAAACATTAAAGAATGGCACGCTCATTCTGATGATTTAAAAATTGAAAATGGAAAAACTCACGTCATTTTTCATTTTTTTAAAAAGGAAAAATAGTTTTTATCAAAAATAATTCTTAAAATATGACTCTCATATTTCAAAATCGTAAAAAAAGAATGACCCTGAGATCCACAGATTCACAAGTATGAGATAAACAATATTCCTGCAATTGGGCCTATAGATTATATAGTTGCAATGTATATAACAATTTATATATATATATATATATATATATATATATATATATATATATATATATATATATATATATATATATATATATATATATATATATATATATATATAGAATTTCGCTTACCTCAAAATTCCGCAACAGTCTGTTTCATCAGTAAAGAATCACCGCCTGATGATTCTTTACTGATGAAACAGACTGTTGCGGAATTTTGAGGTAAGCGAAATTCTACATTTGCTCTATCTTTATGATATTGAGCACTCTTTGCGTTTCGTATACACAAACCTACTCGTATATATATATATATATATATATATATATGTTATATATTTAAATACGAATGTTATATATATATATATATATATATATATATATATATATATATATATATATATATATATATATATATATATATATATATATATATATATATATACAATGTACTTAAAGGTTTAAGGATGTATATAAATTGCTGAAAAATGTATTTCAAAAACTCATTAATAATTCATGAGGAAAACACAAAGAAAAATAATAAGCGTGTCGTATCTATATATGTGTTAGAGATTTCCCTTGATTTACATAAACTTTAGATACTAGATCGATCGTTTTTGAAGCAATAAATTTAAAACATTCGCAGTGCGTAAAGATACTCTGCTTCGCCTCGTATCTTTATATCTAATAAAACACTGCTGCCCATTTATTAAACAGTGATAAATGTCTTAAAATGTATATATAGGTCTAGCAATGAACGTAAAGGTTTAAAGATGTATATAAAGGTCTCATGTTAAAAGTGTATGTAAAAGGTCTGTCGGGAAAATAGCAGTAAAGTTAGTGTTAAGTAATAACTAAACGTTAAGTTTAGAAAAGGCAGGACTACCTTATATGGTGTTGATTGACAACTGATTTATGAATTTACTATAACTGGAGCGATTCGAGTGAAATACACTATACAATTTAGAGCAAAACCGCGTAATTTTTTCGGGTTTTTGTAAAACCCGGAACCCACCCGAGACCCCATCCAGAACCACACCCGGAACCCCACCCGAAAGCGATAAAACTGATGCCGCCTCGTCCCGATTATAGATAACCTGTTTATTACATATTTGTGCCTTTATTGGGGTAAGAATTTATTAGAAATTAATAATTGCACCAACGCGACACGCGATATCATGATCAGTGACCACTCCTCCGCCGTATAATTATAATTAAACACGAAAGCTACAATCTTGGACATAACTGGTTGAGACTATTTTCCTCCTATAGAAAATTCGCGTATTATTAAATATATGTTACACTGAAAGATGTTAAATATATGTTAGTCTGAAAGATGGATATACACGTTAATACTTGTTTTTCGAGCAATATATATATATTTGTTTGCATGAAAAGCAAGCAATATAATGCTTATTTGAACTTATCACATCCTAAAATATACGCATGAAACGCATGAATTTTTCTTGTTGTTTCATCTAAAATATATAGTTTTCTACTGCCAGAAGCGAGTAATATCATGTTACTAGTGCATAGAGATCGAGACACATGCATTGGGATTTAATTCAGTTATGTAAATATCACGTTCAAGTGTTGCTGTGTATAGGTATTTTTTATAAGATGACGTCATTTGTTCTATAGTTTATGAGCCTCAAACTTGCTTTTAAAAGTTATAATTTAACCCGAATTTTTTTATATGACGGTTAACCAAGTATAATCTTTATCGTGGTTTGATAAAAGAACGGTAAACAGGCCATTACAACGGTAAACGGCGACTCCAATTTAAAACAATGACTAGACCTATCATTTACTATAATATCCCCGTTTACCGTTCATATCACATCAAATCTTTTCGTTAATCGTTTGAAATGTTCTTATATATTATTATAAAAGGTTTATGCTCCAAAAGTCATGGCGATATACTCGCATTTCTTTACTATGGCCAATTTGAACATTGCACAGGCTACCCTTTGTTCCTCGTGGGGGGTCGCCATACTAATAACCTGTGAAAAGTGCCGATTGCCTATATGAAAGTAGCTGTGTAGACAACGTTTAGCATGTCCACGATTCCATTTCTTTTTAAACTCTGTAGCTATGTTCTATAGCAGTAGCTAATTGGTCCAAATAGACCAGGGAACGTTCGCACGTTATAGTGATAGCCGTTTTCTGAGCAAACCATGTTATCAAGTTTGACCAATTCGGCTACTTTTAGTGTTGGATATGTTTTTACATTCACTATACGAAGCTTTCAATAATGATATGGAATAAGGTAGAAATCAAGTTTATCAAAAGTCCCATAAATAATTTACTTTCATCCAGAGGTGTATTATGTCCTCCTAATTAATTTCCCTTTACTTATACAATATAAATATAGATTTTGCATCGCCTGGAATGATTGCTAATATGGATAAAAATTTCGGTTACCTGCAGTACTTGCAGTGTAACATATATTTAATAATTTTTCCTCCATTGCAACACTAACCTATCTACCTTTCTAACCATAACTCTAAAACAATTCGTATGCTTGTAAAATTCCCACATTCAGACAATCTTGGACATAACTGGTTGAGACTATTTTCCCCCTATGGAAAATTCGCGTATTTTTATGATAAACTCCATGTTGAATCATGTTGCCATTCTTAAACCCCCGCTCCCCCAACTCAATGTTGAGCTTGTATCTTGGTATATTACCAAAAGTTGTTTCGACGTTGTTCACAACATTGAACTGGGGGGAAGGGGGAGACAAAATTTGTTTTGTCAATGTTCAATAACTTTGTAATATTAGCTGGAATGGTCTCAAAGGTTTTGTCCAAGATTGTAGCTATATCCGGAAAATGTATAAAGCATTTTTTCCCGCATGCCTCATAATTTGGGGTAAAAAAGCCCGCGTGTTTTTATATTACAGACTTAGATATGAAGAAGCAGGTCTACCTTTAGCCAGCGGAGCTTTGGCCGTATTTGGGGCCGAGCTTACGGGAGTAACGGGATGAAGCTAGGAATACGGCGAGCCAACAAACTATAATATTTTGTATTTTCGTGTTGTCTGGGCAACACAAATCCGCATTGGTGGAGAGCCACTTTGATTGACAGGTGGTGCAACATTAATATTAGCAACGCCATGCAATAAAACGGGCGAATGTAAAAGGCGGAATGGCATTGCGGAGTGGTTCTGGCGGAGTGGCATGCAGAATGGCCTGCGGAATGGATTGCGGAATGAAAAATGATGTAAATTTCGCGACATTCTTTACGTGACAATTTTTGTGCGATAATTTTATGGCAGCATTTCTGAGTGATTTTTCCACGATTTCAATACACCCTTTCGATAATTACGTCATGAATACTTTTTTGGCGATAATTGATAGATACTTCTTACAATCATTTATTTATTTATTTATTTATTAGCTTTACAATCATACAAAAGTGCTATAAAATATATAACAATGAAGGTATGGTCAACAGGACATGAGTCCCATGTGAAGACCAACCTGATACAAAACAGCAAGTAGACATACTTTTATAAAGACAAGGACTAGAACACTATTTACATTACTGTATAAAAATTAATAGGTCAGATTATGAGCAACAGCTTAAGATCAAAGAACGACATTTAAAGCTGTAGGTTTTCCAAGTGCGCATTCTGTTGACATCGAAAGGAGAGTCTAATTGAGAAGAGCAGTGAATATGGAGCTAACAGTCGAACTGTTACGACTGATCGGAGAGAGATTGTTCCATAGAAAGACAATTCGGTTAAAAAAAGTTTCTAAAAAGAGAGGTTTTGCACGGATTGACTTAAAGCAACTTGTCCTTACTTGAACGGTTGCAAGACGAGCGATTAGAAGAAAAGGTGACAAAAGAGAAGATATCTACGTCGTGGAGGCCTTGTTTGCATTTGAAAAAAAAAGATGAAATCCTTTATTGCAAGCCAGTAAGATATAGACAATAAATTAAGTTTCCTAAGATGCTCAAGATAAGACAACTCATAATTTGGAAGTATAAATTTAGTAGCTCGCCTCTGAACACCCTCCATGCAGGATCGCAAGATCGAGTTACAAGGCTTGAGGTGCCCAGATCTCACTGACGTAAGACAGGTGAGATCGGATGAGTGAGAGATAGAGGAGCGATAGAGAAGACGACGGCAGCGAGGATCAGTAATTTGAGAATAATTTCTGCGAAGAAAACCAAGCAAACGGATTGGCTTTAGCAGTACAGCTGGTAGTGTGAGGGACCCCTTAAGGTCATTGCTCACAACCACACCCCTCGACTTGATTGGCTACAGTCTTAACAGGTTGACCGTTAAAGTGGTTAGAGTGAGTTGGAGAGTTGCGTTTCCGAAGTACCCTGAGCAAGAGCGTCTTAGATACATTAAATTTCAATTGCCAAGAGATCGACCAGTTGTGCATAGAGTCAAGATTAGTCTGTAGGAGATCTCGATTGGCTGGTGACTGAATTGCACTGTAACATTTACTGTCATCAGCAAAAAGTGCAACAGTATAGTATTCTCAGTTACCTATGAAGATCATTCACATACAAAATGAAAAGTAGTGGACCTATGACACTACCTCGATAACGACACACTGTTTCTGATCATGGAGTAATTAGCGAACCAGTTACACCCGTTTTCAAAATTACGCGACCTATACTCGAAAATAATCTTTTTTCAAATATCAGTTTTATGTCACACGAAATGCTAAAAATAGTAAACGTAAAGAGGAGTGATTTTAAATTGAATTTAATACCTAAAGAAGAATATTGAATCAAAATGAGCTAAATATACAAACTAAATGGAACAAAAAGTCATCACAACAGAAATACGTGGCGTGAATGACTTTCAAAGTTTGAAAAAGAACAATTTACGTCGAATTTAATGTGTATCAAACCCGCTTGCATGCGCAGTTGCGCTAGACTATAGCGGTAATATTATGATAAACATTTCGTTGTGCTTAAAGTTTGCAATAATCGTCACACAAATATTTTGAAAATCCTTCTTAACTTTTTATATGCAAAGCATAGACGTCAATAATGAACCGCAAAACTAAAAGTTGTAAACAGTTTGAACTTCGTGACCGTGTGACATAAAACTGACATGTTAACTCCAGCTATTTTCAGCCCGGTCGCATATTTTGAAAACGGGTGTAAGAAATTGACTGGAAATTCCAAAAGATTTTAGTTTAAACAAGAGTTTGCTGTGACGGATACGGAGTCAAAAGCATTAGCAAAATCAAGATAAAGAAGATCTATTTCATTGCCAGAATGAGGTCATGAAACACATTCAAAAGTTGCAGCAAAAGCCATGTTGAATGGCGTACAAAAACTCTTAATGAAAGAAGAAACCTGTCTAAAAGCATCAACCTTTTCTTCAGAGGATAGTTCTTCAGAGAATAGCACTCCGAATCTTAATTACATCATGCAGGTATGGAAGATTTTGAAGAGGGGGAGCGGGGATGACAATTTTACCATCGACAGTAATTTTTTATGTTTCCAGTCCGACCCTGGAATCCTTTCAATTATTTTGTGCTCTATTGATCTGCATTCAAACGACTACATACGATTGCCTTCTAACTTAATCATGTTATTGGGCACACATTTCGCATTATCAGTGTACTGTGTTGTTAGTTACAGATATTTTGCCATTGTCGTCAGATATAGTTTAAAAAAGACATTTATATATTCAGTAAATCGCGATAGAACAAAAGAAATTTTCAGATAGATTTTCTAATTTTATAAAATTAGCGGAGCTACAAAATGCCACTTCTCTTGCTATCACTGCAGGCTAACATGACCTGCAATTAATATAAATATAAATTGCAGATTTGCAATCAATTATATAATGATAACAATTTTAATTATATATTCTATAAATTAATTTAGTTTATTGTACGATCATCCAGATTAAATTTATTTAATTATTTCCGTGACGTTTCGGCTACCTACACGGCAGCCATTATCAAAGACGTATTACAGGTACAAAAAAATTTACAGTTATAATAATTTTATCTTGCGTGAAAAATGTCAAAAATATTCTATAAATGTTATTGTATAATAATAATTCAAAGTAGAAGCCAAACGGAATATTTTTGGGACATCTTTTTCGATTTGTTGAGTCAGTAGTGTTTTGAGTTTAAAAATTGTCTTCGCTCCTCGGTTTGTCGCTAAAAATAACTCTTTTGGACCACGGTCAAGATATTGTAAAAAGCTGCCCGCTGCTGCAGCCAATCAGATTGCAGGAAATCAAAAAATGTCAATTGGCATGCACAAACAAAAAATATATAATAATGTTTATAATTAACATTGGGTGTAGAGGACGGTGCAACATAGCCTCCTCCGCAGACATCGGCCCCATTTGGCTCAGCTGCAGGGCTGAAATTTGTTCCTGTAAAGTTACCAGCACGAATAATCAGGCTAGCGCAAAACCTCGTATTTACAGGGATGGATAACTTTCTGGATAACCTCTTATTTTTTAAGTTAATCTTGCTGATAAAATAGTCTTTAATAGAAAATTCGCCCAATATAACAAAATTTTCCCGCCAATTTTTACTTGCTAATGTTTCAGGCGCTTCAGCTCAACTAACGTTTCTACCCGGCCGTCAGTGATCCCGACTATCCGGACTCGTATAAAACAACCCCTACATAAGAGACGTGTTTGCAGTTTAAGGGTTCGACTCAAATAAAAATTTAAATAGGTAAATAATGGCATGTGATAAATCCAGGGATAAAATAAGGAAAGGAAGATAAAACAAATTAGATTCAATATGAAATTTCACAATTTCCATTTACTGCCTCATTACTTACAACTATGAAATATAATATCTATACAAAATAAGTTCTGAACATTTGTCATCGATCATAAATAAATTAAATACGATATAAATTATTATAAATATATCCATAAATTTCATCAATAATTCATACAAGTTCCATTCACGAAGTTTGGTCCAGCATCTTTTTTCTGTTCTGCAGCATGCTTCTAGTGGAAGACGAAAACTTCACAGCCGACAGTAATATACTTTGTTTCCCAGTCCGACCCTGGAATCCCTTTCTTTTAATCTAACCTGTGCTTTATATATTGGTCTGCATTCAAACGTACGATTGCCACTTAATTTAATCTTCTTGTTTCTGGGCTCACATTTCGCATTTCTCGTGTAATGTGTTCTTAGTACGGTAGTTGTGGTTATACTGCAGGGCCGGATTAACCATATGGTAGAAGGGGCTTCTGCCCTCGGGCCCCGCGCTTTTAGGGGCCCCGCGCTTTACTCAGTTTTTTTTTTTGGCGCGTGGCTAGACTAAAAAAGGGCGCCAAAAGCCGCAAGGCCACAAAAGAAAAATAACGTTACTCCAAAAAGCGAGGCCCCAGAAATAAAAAGCAAGGCCTTTATTAAAGCTTAAGCGATCGGACCAAAATAAAAAAAACGTGAGGTCTTAGAAATCAAAAGGCGTTGCGATGAATTTATCTATTTGTTAGCAAATCGCGTACGCGAGTATATCGTTACGGAGGTGAAGTCCGCCAGGTATTACTCAGTTTCTGTGGATTCGACGCCTGATATTTCCCATGTTGACCAACTCACCTGCATTCTTCGGTACGTTTTACCACCAGGTCCTGTTGAACGATATTTAACTTTTCTTAACATGCAAGGTCACACTGGAAAAGAACTAGCAGAAAGCTTGCTCGAGTTTTTGAAAGCCCATGACATCGCTATTGCCGATTGCCGCGGTCAGTCTTACGATAATGCGAGCAATATGAGCGGAAAATATAATGGCATGCAGGCCATTATTCGGCAACAATGTAATCTGGCTGAGTATGTACCCTGCGCCGCACATTCCCTCAATCTGGTTGGTCAGACTGCAGTAGGTTGTTGCACGCTGGCCATTGGATTCTTCAGGTTCCTTCAAGGACTATACTCCTTCTTTTCTGCTTCACCGCATCGTTGGAAAGTTCTGATGGATCAACTGTCAAGCGAGGGCCTGCCAACAGTCAAACGCATGTCAGATACTCGCTGATCAGCACGCGCAGACGCCACAAAGGCTCTAGTCAAGGGCTATGATGAAATTAACGACGCATTGGTAGAAATCGCAGACGACGAAGAGAAGAAAGCCGAAACCCGAGAGGAAGCCCGTGGACTTGCAACCAAAATGAACCAACTCGAAACCGGGATTCTGGCAGCTCTGTGGCATCACATCCTGCATCGTTTTCACGCGAACAGTCAAGCCCTGCAATCAGCCGACCAAGATCTCAACTCCGCAGTTGCAATCTATGAATCACTCATGGATTTTATCGGTAAGCAGCGTGCAAGATTTGAAGAGTTTGAGGCTGAGGGAAAGAAGCTCAGTCAATGTGACCAGTACGTCGGCGAAGAGAAACGAGTGCGTAAGAGAAATCGCCGTTACGACGAGCCAGGATCTGCGCCGGAAGTGTCGCAGACCCCCGCCAATAAGTTCCGTACGGATACGTTCCTTGTCATAATCGACAAAATTGACGCTGAGTTGGGCGCATACACCGGAATTGTTTGGCTTTCTACGAAAGCTCAAGGACCTTTCAGTTGAAGAAGTGGTCGAAAGTGCGAAGATTCTCCAAGAGGCATACCCGACAGATTTAGAAGCCAGTTTGTCTGATGAATTAGTACAGTTTTCTGGTTTTCTCCGCACAGATTTTGCTATGAAATCATTGGATCATGTGACTACTGCTTCTGCAACTTCTTCACCAGCTATGAACAATACATGAATCTGACGACGAAGATGACTTAACGAAAGATGACAACGACGTCACATTGAACGTAGATTCATTGGAATTGCGCATGTACAGGCTTCTTCTGGAGAACAATCTGGAAACTGTATTTCCGAACACTGTAATCGCATTGTAGATCTATCTTAGTCTCATGATCTCGAACTGTTCTGGAGAACGGTCCTTTTCTAAACTTAAGCTAATTAAGAATCAGCTCCGATCATGCATGACACAGAAGCGACTAAACAGCCTTATTCTACTTAGTATTGAAAGTGATCTTCTGCGTAGCATTGACATGTCGTCGATAATTAACGAGTTTGCTCTTAAAAAATCGCGTAAGCACAACGTTTACAAAGCCTCTGCAGAATGAGATCTTAATAAAAGATATGTTACATCACATGAACATTTTACATGCCGAGCATCGCCGCATTGGAGCATGTATATGACATTTATGAATGTTTAGTCGGTTGACTAAGTTTGACTTTTACTTTATTAAGTTCTCTAATAATTGTTAAATTATTGTTATTGCTATAAGTTGGGTTGTATGACAGTTCAAATTGATGTACATACGTTCTTGTTTTAATATACAGGCAATTTTTCACATCATGGTATACATATTGATATTTTTTAATTTTTCTGATTTCAGGGAATTCTGAATTCGGGCCCGCCGGGGGGGGGGGTTGTAGGGGGCCCGCGCTGAAAAAATGCCACGGGCCCCGCGAAAGGTTAATCCGGCCCTGGGTTATAGTTTCCTTATATTCTGATAGTTTACACATTGATGCTCCTTCACGCTTTGTCTGTTCAACGTCTCTATTAAAAGTAGGTACCATGCTTAAGTTAAACATTGTTTATACATATAGATACCGCAAAAACATTGAAGTGATAATTTAGTCTTAACCTGATTTTTAGTTGGTAGGTTTTACATGTACGTTACACAAGCAACATTTCAAACCGTTTTATTGAACAACTTTTGAGATAAAGTTGGGGAAAAACACACCAACCCACACCAATCTGTAGATCTGCAATCAATACGATATACAGCCTAAGTGAAGTACCTCACCGACATGGTTACTTAAAAACTACTTAAACGGTCTATGTCAGTGAAGGTGGAGCCAATAATAAGACAGCTTCGGGATTGATAAGTTCTCCTTTTATTTTTAAGGTATTAATAGTTTTATCTCTCTCAATTTAAAGCTTTCCTAATAAACAATTATTGGCTGAGGCCGAGCATGACATCAAGAATTATTCAGACTGAGGTTAATGTTATCTCCCGAAGCGAAGCTGAGGCGGATAACAGCTGGGCATTCTGTTGTCGTTGTCTAAATATTGCGGGCGCATTTCTTTAACAAACATTTTGATTCTTCGAACGCTGAAAATATGCATTGTGAGAGGATTTTTTGTCCTCTTTTACTGGTTTGTTCATGGAAAATAAAGTGTTTCTTGAAAGATTAATTGTAGTGCTTGTATGCAACGATATAACGACTTAATCGCATGAAAACGTGCGAAGAATTTTTATTTACAAATGGGCGACAAGTGGAAATGTTTCACTCATTGTCAGAGTTTCAGAAGCAGGGTACAGCAGTATGGAAACAAGGAAGTGTTCATATTTTACTCTTGATAGAAGCTGAGTTGTTGTTGTTTCCACAGGTATGTTCAATAATTTGTTTGTCCTTCCTCATCTGGAATAATAAGTATCTTAAAATACATATTTTGATGAAAATTACACATATTCCTCTTGCAATTTCGTAAAAACTGGCCGTTGCCTTTAGTTAGAAAATATATTTTATGAAAGTTAAATCGTACTTTGTTTTATTAAAACCTGAGCTATTCATGGGGAAAATGTGCTAGATGTTGTAATTGACAAATCCACTTGTGAAGTGAAAATGTCATGTTGTCACATGCTTATGAAATTGCTCCTGTATTGGTTTGTTATAAAGTAAAAATTGCTGCAAAAATGATTTTGAAAATGTTCAAATTATGAGATAAGAAATGCCGCATTGATTTGTTCAGTTTTAAGAGTCTAACGGCAATCCTGAACATAGGCATGCTTGCTTTGTGAAATTCTGTGGTGATATGGCATATAAATAAAAATATCTCATGTTAAAATTTTGCCCATTGCCTCTCTCCGAAATATGGCTTAAAACTATCCTTATTAGTCAACCTTCATGGAAAA
This sequence comes from Paramuricea clavata, assembly GCA_902702795.2. NCBI lineage: Eukaryota > Metazoa > Cnidaria > Anthozoa > Malacalcyonacea > Plexauridae > Paramuricea > Paramuricea clavata. The sequence continues at coordinate 20,469 of CACRXK020005480.1, forward strand.
GTTAGTGGGTATGCTGGGAAAAATTTTTTGGACACTGAAGATGGTAACATTTGATGTTGTCATATATTGCCATCCTCTTATCATAGCATAACTTAACTTATTTTAGTGAGTTTGTTAAAGAATTGTGCTCACTATATGCCTGTAGTATCTAAGATTTTTTCATAGCATTATATGACAAATTTAAGTTCTGTCTTCTTTTATTTTTAGGTAATAGTATCTGTTCACTTGAGTGTTGGTATCAAATTTTGGACAAGTTTCAATTATTATTTCACATTCTTTTATTCAAATATCCAAATAAATACTCCGTACAAAATGCCCAGCTGTTGAGGCGGATAACATTGACCTCGATCTGAATAATTCTTGATGTCATGCGAAAGCCGAATCCAATAATTGTTTTATTATACATTTAAAGACATCAGAAACGTACTGATAAAACGACTAAACGAAATTTATTAATGTTTCAAGAATACTACTTTATTTTCTCGCGCTCTTGGGTTTGAGTTGTTGGCCGCGCCGGGGCTTGTGTAAGACAGCGTCCAATAATTTTTTTTGGATGCAAGTTTGTTCCAAAAAATATATTATTGGACGCTGAGCACATCGACAGCTGAAATTACGCAATAAGCACCGAATATTAAGAATTACACGGTGCTAAATGTATAATAATACTGGTTACCATATTGCCGAAAATTGAATATTTTTGCTTAAGCTTTTTTCTTTCAAGTTCTCACTCACGCCAGGGCACCAAGCCAAGAAATGCAGAGCCCGGTTGTATAAACTGACCTCAATAATGCAATAGTTTATACTATTATACTGGGTTTTCTCAATCATAAAATACCTGTAATCATCCCAAAAGAAATTGTCGAATTTTCGTGCATCTGCAAAGACGAAACATGCAACAACGAGCGGGAATATCTATAAACAAAAACGTTGATTTATTGGCAATCTTGAATCGTGCTTGCTTAGTTTTCACGAAATTGCTGCTTTTATCTTACATGGATTTAAAACACTTGAGACAATAAGGAACTGAAGGAGCAAAATTTTCTCAAGTGCACCTTCTTAACTGATATTTAGTTTAAATGCTGGTTACTTACCAATATTTCGTTCCTCCACACATTTGCGGGAAATTCGAAAATATTGATTGTATTCAGTATACTCAGTGGCGTAACTGGAGGGTGTTTGGGGGGGGGGGGGGGGGCAGGCAAAAATGACCATAAAATTTTTGCTAGTGCATTGGGAAAATTGGCCAGAGCAAGTTATAAAGGGTCGATAAATTTGCAAAGGGTAGCCCCCAAAAGCACGAATTGGTGAAATTGTGAAATTTAGACCCCCTTTTTTGCTAGGCATGGATGGGGAAAAATGTTTGTGATTTTTTTAAAGAATATAGTTCGAAATTTTTTTTCTTCCCCAGCCCTTTTTGGGAAAAAATAGGGCCCCACCCGCCTCAGAAGGTTCCGTTACGCCACTGAGTATACTATTGTTCATGCAGGAGCGATTTTCCAGGCGGAAAACGTATTCTTCATGAAAATAAGGACCCAGCGTTATGGTTTAACATAAGTATACTAGAAAATACATGCATACAAAATTATATATATGTTAGACAATTCCCCAATCATATGTATGTTAGACATGTTATTATACATAATTAATATAATTCAACCTCAAACGCTTCGCAAGACGTTTTAAAATGTTCTTTATAAACATAAGGCAAAACTGCCTTTATCGAAAAACGTTCAGTTTGAAATAAAATCATTTCAAATTCTCGCATTCAAATAACTTTGCTTTCTTTTTATTTAAAAATTTTATTATAATAAAAAAGGGTAATCAATAAAGAAACACTGAAATTATATAGCTACTGTCTTTTTTCAATTAAAATATACGCAACGCCAACGATCGAGCCAACAATCAGCTTTAAAACAATTGTAGAGCGAACAATACATCAATATTTAGAACAGACTTACCTTCGTTAACGTCGGCGCCTTTACTCCATTCTAGCAATTCTTTCGCCTTTATTTTCCCAAAAAGATTTTGAAATTTACAAAATCTTGCGAGAATGAAATATATTTGCAAGAAATCATCAAATCAAGAAATTTTTGCTATTTCGCTGTCGTATGTCGTTAATATAATGCAAGTTATAAATTTGACCAATCAGTGTTCGCTATTCATAACAGTCCGCCATATTTTTGAGATCAGTGAGGATAACCACCCACCGAAAAGCCGAAACACGCACGGTAACCCACGTCCACGATCATTGATGAGCTTTAGACTTTGCTAGACTTTGCTAGTGCTCTCGTTTTCCCAGGTGTGAATAGCCGGGCGGAATTAGTACCCTCGCTCCGGGCATACGCCCGTTAGCTCGGGGACAAATATATACAGCTAAAAGCTTATCCTTCGAAACTCTAAACCTTCGAAACTTTAAACTCTAAAAGAGGCTGTCAAGTCCGTTTTGCTCATGCGCGTGTTTTGTTTACATTTTTGGACCAGGAACTGGTCCCCAATTGCTGCTAATCTTGTTGTTGTTGTTGTTGTTGTTGTTGTTGTTGTTGTTGTTGTTGTTGTTGTTGTTGTTGTTGTTGTTGTTGTTGTTGTTGTTGTTGTTAGGGGGCGACACTCTTTGAAAAAACCCTAAGGCTCCGTCATTACTTATCCGATCGGAATGAAACTTGACATAATTATTCTAAGCAATATTCCGCATCGATTGACGGTGTTCGATTTTTCATTTTTGACTTTAGAAGCGAAATACAAGCAATTTTTGACTGTATTCGTAGCAATTAATATATACATATCATTAATATTCAGCAAATATATCAGCAAACGCAAATGATAAGAAAGACATTGTCTTTTCTATTGTTCGTTGTGAACACAATCACAATAGTCTAAAGCTTCTCAAGAATGTGGACGGCTAATTATAACGATAAATTATAAGCGTTAAGACTTAAGTTGACTAATTCAACACGCTGGCTTAGTTTCTCAAAGCGCAGAGGAGTACTGTACTCCTATCTGGCTATCATATAATATTTATAATCATGCATAGCCAGAAAATCGCGAACCATAAAAACAAAGACATGTCAATTTGTTTTTAGCACAAGCATACATGCAGTTATGAAGCCATTACCAAGCGAAATGAACTGCATTAACCTATACTACAGGGTGTATAAAAAAAGGAGACCTTTAGAAATCAAATATTGTTAAAATTTGAATGCCTTTTCAATTGCACATATGCTAAAGCTAGCAAAAGGAGACCTTTAGAAATCAACCATTGTTATAATTTGAATCCTGGAGCACTTTGCTAAGCCCACGAGTGCGTAACATGCGATCTACGTAAAGTATGCATGGCAGATTGTTCCCAAGAGCAGACAATCTTTTGTTTAAACGTTACTGTTTCAATTTCTAAAGGTCTCCTTTTTCTAATATATGCACCATCAATATTTCACGCACTACGGTTCAGCATATGTGCTATTGAAAAGGCATTCAAATTTTAACAATATGCATGGTTGATTTCTAAAGGTTCAAATTTTAACAATATGCATGGTTGATTTCTAAAGGTCTCCTTTTTTTATACCCCCTGTATAGCAACAATTCAGATAATTTGTTACCTTAACTTAAGTCCCGTTTGCACAGCACGTATACACGACTGTAGCTGCAATATTTTGTAATGGCACACACGGCACGGCAAAATTTGTTACGGCAAAAGTTAAATTTAGACACGGCATGTTTAGTCTTAATATTGTGGGACATTTAACTTATCTAATTCCAATACGAGTATATAGTTACTTTTGAAAACTGCGCATTTAGTTATCTATATGCTTTGTCCAGATTTACACTCATTTATACACGGCATGCATGCATGACTAGACACATTTTTTGCTCGGATAAAGTTTATTTGCATGACCAAATTAAAGCAAAATATTTAGCGAACTCATGCAGTCTACGCTTTTGAGTCTAAAGTGTCTAGTTATTTGTTTATCAAGTCAAATCTCGAAGGTTTTGAACATTTAACGATTTGCACAAGATCGAAACTGGGTCACGCAGTTCCTGGTCCACTACAGGGTGTCCCAAAAAAACGAAAACTATTGAAATCACCAATAACAATTTAATTGTTAGAATTTGAATGCCTTAGCGCTCTGTTGGTTCCCACGAGTGCATAAATGATTGACATAAGTAAATTTTATGCATAAAGAAACTGTTTAAGAAGCTGTTTTTAATTCCCAGGAGCAGAAAATCGCGCACTTTACCAGGAGATACTCCTAACTAAATTCTAATACATGCACCTTGTCAATATTTTACGCATCATTACGTCCAGCTGTTTGGTAGGGCATTCAAATTTAACAATAAGTGATTTCAATAGTTTTCGTTTTTTTTGGGACGCCCTGTACAGGGTGTCTCAAAAAAACCCAAAATCATTGAAATTGACGTATTGTTCGATATTCAATGCCCTAGCACTAAGTTAATCCCACGAGTGCATAAAAGATTGACATAACTGCTATAATGAATGGTAATACTCAGCGTAAACTTGTTATGTCAGGCATAAAGTACTAAACCCACGAATGCATATTACGCATATTACAATTTACGAAGCATTTTTAAATTCCCATGAGCAAACAAAGGTTCACTTTACAAAGATATTTTAATTTTTTAAAACAAATTAATCACCCTGTCAAAATCCTTTGTGTTACGGCATTGAAATTCGAACAATACGTTATTTCAATGATTTTGGTTTTTTTTGAGACACCCTGTATAGTACGATCGAACTTGTTGTTTCAAACAATAGATAACAAGACGCTCCGCGGAGCGTTAAGTCGCTGGGGCGATGGAAATATGCAACTTTAAGTACAAGTAATATCACTAATTAAAGAAGAGAGTGTTTGTTTTTTTGAAAATATTGATTCTTGAAGTTTTCAGTTTGCAATTGCCTGGCAGTTAGCGCTAATAGTTAAAACAAGTACAAATTAAACATGTACGGCATACAGTATCACTAGTGTATCGTATGTGTTAAAATTATAAGCGTTTGTCCTGTTGTCATTACACAGATCGGCTAGTGTTATGTTACCAACTGGCCAAGTTAAAACCGAACATTAAATAATAATAGCTAGCTAGGCAAGAATATTCTCCGGCAAGAATATTCTCTCTGGAAGGCAAGAATATTCTCCGCCTCGAAATTAGACGCATTAACGTCTGTCTATTGTCTAATACAATAATGTCTCGTGAGAGGAGAGGTATTTCGCATGATTACCAAGCGACTAGCTAGACCTGCGTCTACAACCATGTATAGCCGCAATAACGCTTTAGTCATATTTACTAATCTGCATACCAGTGTGCAGTATAAAGGCGGCGAACTGCATGGAATAATAATATATGTTATTGTGCCAAGAAAGATTCCAAGTTACTTCCACACGATATCAGAAAACTGAGTTCCTCCTTTTCAGCTTTTGGTAATACATTTTGTCCCAATGAACCTAATCCTTCAATGCCTTCAATGCTATTTAATAGGAATAGGATGTGGACTCGAAAGAAGCAGGCGATATCTGACTTTAAGTTTAATTTATGTAGATCCAAAAGACCAAAATATTATTACTGACTGGAAAGTTTGGAAATTGCGCGCCGGAGATTTCGAAAATTCAATAGTAACAACAATTTCGTTAAAATTTTCAACGAATTGTACCTGTTTTCTATGGATTTTGCATTGTGTCTAACTCTGGGCATTTTTGCTAGTTTAGTTAATGCATTTTTCTTGGTGCACGAGTGGCATTGTGCCAATATTCAGAGCTTGTAGGAGAACAGTGTGGTCCTAGTTTAGAAGATAGATCTTCCACTCAGTGTGTAACAATTGGAGAATGCGATAAGAACGTTAAAGGTCATCTAAATCACTACAAAGTGTGGGACACTAGCGTGAACTCTGAGGAAAAGCTTTTGCTGGCACGAGCAGGTAATACTAATAATTTTATTACATGTACGTATAATCAGAAATCGTGCACACTTGGTCACTAGATATATTCTTGTTTCATTTGTTCAAACTCCCTGTTCAACGACAATTAGGCATAGCTGATTCAGATGTAGTGTCGAAACTTTTACAAGCGGTGGAAGGATCCCCATCTGACAGTGGCCTAAATTTCGTGAGTTTTCTGATAGTGGAATAATAATCATGCTCGATTTATTTTTCAAGGTATCTTTAAGGTGGACGATGTCAGCCGTGCCGTTACGGTATGTCCAAGGCATCGTGAAAGTTTTGGAATCAGATGGCGGTCCAACAAAAAAGTTGCACATGTCCAAGTGAATGGGCGCTACACAAGACCGTAAAAGGAGACCGCGGAATAACTCTTGTTCAATCTGAAAAAGTGTTCCTTTTGACAAAAGTGCTGATTCCGGTTGGTTCACGTAAGTACGCCTACTGTAAGAGACAATAAAAGAATATTTTGATATCACTTGTTTATGATGCTCGTTGCTTGGCATCTGTGCAAAACACTAAAGGATGCATGACAAGAATTTTATAACTTTGACATAATTATTAATTTCATAGTAGAATTTGCGCATTTGTTTTTTCTAGCAATATGCTCGCAATGCAGAGAAACAATTAAACTTGGAGCTTTCTGAAGCAATACCCGAACCAGTTACCTTACCCGAAGATGGAAGGAAGGTGGAACCGTTAACTATGCAGCAACAGCAGTCTACCGGCCAACAAACAAACAGTGATTCTGTAAGTGATTTGCTTATGTACCAGCAGAGAATAAATTACAGTCAGGGCCGTCGCTATAGGGGGGTGTAGGGTGTGACACCCCTTCTGAAAACGTCTTGTCGGCAAAATAACGAATTTATCGGCAAATTGTTTTCGTAGTGAGCGAAAATATTTGAGTGGCTCGGATTAAGAAAGTAATAATTATAGCGAATATTATGCTCAATTTACGAAAATTACCGGAAAATGTAACAAATTA